>MU831651.1:0-125859 GCA_029204225.1 Diphasiastrum complanatum
TGAAGGGTTCTTCATGATGATGTAATTGATCATTCATATCCATACGTAAATTTCTTGGAGGCTGCAATGGTGAAGACCGAACTTTAGTTGTTACTTTAGCAGCTTCAAGTTCCTCTTCTTCTTGGCAGATGTTTAATCCACTGTCTCATATCCTGATATCTTTGTTTTTCTGCATCAAGATTTGGATAGACTCCCGATGTTGTTGGTGTATCATTCAATGGTATAGAATCAGCAGATACTGGATCCACTACTGGTTCTTTTTGCTTTTGTGCTCTGGTGACCACCATCAAGGGTGCACTTGTTTATTTTGAGCTATTGATCCTTGCTTGATTGTTATCAAATTTACAGGTGTTGTAGTTGGTGGTGGCTTTGGTCTTGCTGGACAATCTTTATAGCAATGCCCATATCCACAATCATGACAGAATGGTACAAATTTTTCTTTATTTGGACATTCTGCAGCTCTGTGATTTTATCCATATGCAAAGCATCCAAGTGGTGCTCTGGTCCAACTTCTCGAGGCTTGTTGTTGAGCGGCAACATAAATAACATACTGTTTTGAAGATCCATCTTCTTGATCATTACCATAGCTCCATTGCTCAGCACTTCCGTAAGGTTCTGGTTTCATCAAATTGGCAGGAGGAGCAGAGTGTTTTGGTGGGGCTGGCAAAGCTAAACGTTCCGGGTATCCAAGAGTAGATTGTCGCAGTCTTGCTGCTGGATTTCCTCCATACTATGGTTCTCGATATCCCATCTGGGCATATCGTTGCTGAATTAACCGAGGGTTGAAGTTGCAAAAAGCAGTCTCATGTTCAGGTGAATTACACAGATGGCAAACATTGATTTCCATTCGTTTTTTCAATTGAGGACACTCGTTCATTGTGTGATTTCCTGTACAAATAGAAACACCAGATATTTTCCCTGGTAGGAAAAGTCTTTGCAACCTTCTCAGGTTCCTTGTTTGCTTCTCTGTGGAAATTTTCCAATGCTTTCATCTTCTCATCAAATTGCAACTGCAACTTTTTCCATTTGTTTCTGCTGGGTCTTCCCAAGTTTCTCGAACTCATTGAGCATCATTTCTGCAATAGCATTGGCATTCGTTGATGCAATAGTGGTGGATGTTGTAGTAGTCTGCCCTGCCAAAAGTGCGTACTCATTATGGCGTTTCAGCTCACGTCTGATCCGTTTAGGTAGACCTGACAAAAACCATATATTCATGGCATTTACATTAATCAGCTCATGTTCGCATTAAGATCTGAGACGTTTCACCCTTTCGATGTAATCTCGAACCATTTTCCGCTTTCCCATTTTAAATTTACTTAAAAGTAGAAAAGGGTTTTCCATAAACTTCCGAAGTTTGAATCGTGTGATAAGGGCTCATTTAACAACCTCCCAATCTGTACGTTCCGTTTCATCTTGGTTATATCAATTATGAAATATGCTTTAGAACCTTAGAAAGGAGATATATACTTAGGATGGAGATCATTCTAAAGTTGGATCAAAGTTCTATTGTGAAAACTATGCCAAAACTAGTTGAAGAGGGAGTGTGAGAGATTTCAACTAGTTTAGTCTAGTTTAGTCATATTTTGGTAAATTGTCAATAAGAGGCCAAAACTCATTTTAGACTTAGAGATAAACTTTTTGAAGTTATATTAGTTTGAAATACATTCAATAAACACTTTCTGAAAGTGTGGGAATGTTGGTAGTCTAGTTTGAGAGAGATTCAAAGTTGAACTTTGGGTACATTGAATCTAGACCCAAAAATAGTAGGGTTTACATTTTGGAGGGAAAGCCAAGTGGCCAAATAGGATTTGGACACTCTATAAAAGGATGTAACTCATGGAGAGACACATCTTCCCTCTTCTCTCTCTCATTTCATCATTATACATGGTTCTCTTTGGGTTCTACTACTCATTGGTGCACTATCTTGATGTTATCTTGCAATCTTGTGTGTAGAATGCTCATTTATTGCTATTTTCAGTTCCATATGTGTGAAATATAGTAGGGTACTGTAATTGTATGAAAAACAAACATATTTTATGTTTTGGTTCATGTTTGATCAATATCTCTTAGAGTTTGCATCTCATTTTGTATGTAGATGCTGATTTATCTACATTGGCAGGATTGTTGGTTTGCTCCTTTTTGTAACCAAAGATTAGGGATATGGATTGGATCTTGAATGATCTGAAATCCTTCACAGTGTCATACTAGTATAATTGAATTATTCACCTAGACATTTGCGATTTGTGAGTCATTGGCAATTAACTTGAGTACTTGATTACTCCGAGATGAAGTTAATTGGTAAAACGATCAGTGTGATGTGGATTCACCAGGAACTGATGGTTTTTGAATTATATTGTTTGTAAGACGCATGATTAGTGAATCATTTGGATTCATCAGAAAAATTATGTGCATTGGATATATAGTATTCTTGGGATAGAGTATTCCTTAGTTAAGGAATAGACTCATTAGTGATTGTATCCCAGAGCACTCAATCGGATAACAAATCATAATGATCCAAGAATAATATCTGAATTGATATTCAACAGGACTTTGGGTATCTAGATTTGATTCTAGGCTGTAATCTAAAGTTTTTCTAGTTGAAGGTGATTGTCATTTTGGTATGCGTTCAGTCTTTAAAAACCAGTGGTTAATAGACCTTGAATCTTGCACTTCAGTTAAAGAATCATGTTTGAAGAATATTTTTAAATCTAGTATTTTCTTAGTGGAAAGATTTTTGAATGATTCTTACTTTTCCTTAGTTATGTTGGACATATACTCCAGTATCCTGTAAATGATTATGGTTTTGGATTCCAGAAAATTATGATTGACGAATCATATGAATCTAAATGTTTATGATTGACGGATCATAAATAGATATTGTCAGAGGATTTAAAGGAATGGTGATGATTCTTAAGTGTGATGATTAATTCTTGATCTATGATTTGAGTAAGAATTCAAATCAGTGTTTTGAATCTCTCTACTCCAGTATCTTATTGAGAGCCTATGGATCTCACAGATATTTTCACAAGATAAGTTATATCATTTGTGAAGAATTTAATTAGTCTAGTGGATGCTATTCTACTAGAGTTTATGGTCTGCAGATGCTTGAGTACAGTTCTTCATTTGATTGGATCTCCAGTTATCATAGGAGACAAACAAGTCTACTAAGATGGATGAATGTTATTTTCTTGCATTTGGTGCTAGAAATAGGAGCATTTAACTCAAAAGAATATCTGGGATACTCATAATTGAGTTTTAATCATTCTATATCTTATGATTCTCCTAGATACTCTAGTTGAATGAATTACCATATCTTAGAATTAGATTCTAAGGATAGTTGTACTAGGAAGTTTTTTATAAATTATCTGCTAGAGTTTGTGGACAATTTTAAACTGTGATTATTATTTTTGTTCTTTATCTTTAATTTCCTAAGTTAGGAAATATTTCACTCAGTGGTTCATGTAAGTGTTATACATGAAGGTGATGTTATAACTTGTGTTGAGTGTAACCCTGTTCTTAGTGTACTTTTTCAAACCAGAGTTTGTACTCTAGAACAGAGATTAACGGTTGAAAGCAGTTTTTCTCTGAGTACTTGTTTGATATGAAAGTCAGACTAAGGACCTGGAATAGTCCTAATCTGGTAGACCAGCCGATTATTGGTCACGTTGTGATTTAATTCCATGTCAAGGCCTGTTTGTGACTAATTACCTTGAGAGGACCTAGACACTCTAATTGAGACATATGGAGTATTGCATGTACGTGTGACAGATATAAGCAGGAGGACTACATGAAGAGGTGTGATCTATTTATAGTTGACCCACATGGGGGCTGCATGGTTTCATGCACATGACTCTACTCTCTAGGTTACCAGTTTCTCTCTTCTCCTCTTGCTTCACATGGCATGGCTTGGGGGCTAGATCCAAGTTTGATCTAGGATTGGGTGGGCGGTTTGGCTCCATAGTCTCTCTTATTGTGTTCTCCTATCCTCATCTTAGAGGTAAGCCTTTCAGGGTCTGTACATCTTCACCTTCCATGCTAGGAAGTTGGACCAAGATAAGTCGAGAATTGTGCAGATCTTTGACTGCATGCTGCTTATGGATGCCATTGTTGTGAACTGTTCTTCAGTTTGTTTTTCTTGGTCTCTTGTTCTAAATGCTTTTCTCCTGGATCTGATAGCTCTGAAGCTATATCGGCTCTCGGATATGAGCCTGATGCTCTGATACCACTGTTGAGAAAAATTGAACCCTGGATGTGAGTTCAATTCTGTCTGATGGTCTACTACCTTCTATGACAGATCTACAATCCTCCAGAGCATAGACGAACACTGTTGATCTACTTTAGAATTTGTTTGTGCATTCAACAAGATGAAACCAGTATGTAGAATAAGGATAAAATAGTTGCTTACAAACATATATAAATCTTACAATAAAACATTCAATAATATTTAAAGTAAGAAAATCATCTGCATAAACATCTATTGTATTATCAGTAAATTCCTTAAGCGCTGTGTGATAGGTCCACGCAGCGCCATAGCTTGAGAACTTTATACAAAAAAGTACAACAAAATGAGAGAATCTCAAAGAGAAGAGAGTTTGTCAGCCTTTGTAAATATAAGCAATGGGTAGATGGAAAAATCACCATTTCTTGAATTCCCTACAATTTTTATCGAGCCAAATATTCAATAAAGCTATAGCTCTAAGACTTTGCTAAAAACTATTAGTTAGCAAAAGCAATACATGTTTAAGTGACTAAAGCTTATAAATCCTACATGAAATTTTATAGTGAAAATATCAGACTTAGGGATTTTCAGAGAGGCAAGTAAAAAAGGAAAAAAAAAAGATGAATGAAATCTTCATCTAAAACTTGCATTCAGAGCAAATACGAGAATATTGTCATGTACATTTAGTACATCAGTGCTAAACAATGCAATATAATATCCATTGTAAGCTTGGTAGGCCCAAAAGGAGCTATGAGCCTTAAGAACAAGGCGGTTTTCTCTTTAGGCCCTCCAAAGTAATCAATTAGGTTAATAGGCCAATAAGGGTCCAAAGTAGACTAAATAATACTTAATAAGGGCTAAATATCCTTCAAGATAGTTATGTTTAGTTACTTTAGAGCATTGTCAATAAGTAGGCAAGAGACATCAATTTTTGGATCTTTTGGCTCATTTGCAAAGGAGAGCTCTAAGCTTCCTCTTGTAAGTGTGAGCCTTTGGATTTCAATTGCTAGGTCTCATGTGCCTAATCTACATGAATCCATGCTCTATTCACAAGTATGTACTCATTATTCATGCCTAATGTGATTTCATGGAGATCTCTTTGTTTCTAGCTTTCTTTGTAACTTTTCTTGCTATTAGCTTTACTTCCATTGTAGCTGCCATTAATTTGGATTTGGCACATGACACTCTCGGTATCAAAGCCTAAGGTCCAATAAACATGTGATTTTAACATGATTCTCACTTCATTTGAAGAGTTTATTGGTTTTGTAGCTTTCTTCTTGCTAATTTCTAACTTTTCAATTTTCAGGTCTGCTCAGACCAAAATTTAGCATATAATTTCATTTCTAATTTCTAATTTGATTCCATAGCCTTCTAGAGCTTTGTTTTAGCTTTCATTTGCACCAATTTTCAAGCAATTTGGGTAAGAGATGCAAAAGTTATTGCAAATTTCTGAAAAGCTGTCAAAATAGGTGACTAAAATTTGGTTTTCACTTTGTTTGAATTTTTCAGATTTGATTTGAACGTTGGTTATACTGAGACCCCTTGAAACTGGCAGCCTACTTTATTAACATGTTACAATTAACCAAGATAAGCTAGTACAAGTCATTCTAAATGGCTTGAAAGATGTCTATGATAATCTTGTTCAATCCTTTGCCAATAAGGAGGAGTTGCCTAATTTGGAAACTCTTCAAGGAATTCTCAATTCTGAAAAAGCTAGGCAAAGTTATAAACTTTCTAGGATGAACAGACTCGAGCATATTGGAAGCGACAAAGCCCTCTTTGTCAAGGACAAGCATAAAGGAAGGAACAAGAACCAGTTTTCTCAAGCATTCAACAAAGACAAAGCCAAGGAGAGAGACAAAGATGGTGAAGATGATCATAATGTTAGAATACTCACAAAATTCATGATCTCATTAATGTACAGAATTAACTAATGCATTTTTTGTGCGTGTCATTTTTTGTCTTAGTTGTCGTGTATTGACTGCCCACTCTGTTCAATTTTTAACTAACTTATGTCGAATATTAGATTGATGAATGCATGGTAGTCATACAATTCTTTCTTCTTGGGAGGCAAGCAATTTCTGCCTTCAAGCTTGTCAGAAAGTCAGATCTCCGGTGAGGTTCAGGCTTCCTCCCCTGAACATTTAGACCATTGACGTAATGGATGGCTAAGATTCAAGATGCAATCCTAAGTTTTTGATATTTCCATTTGCTGCCTACCAAGCTTGTAAATAGTTTGAGCTTTATTCGTTATGTATCTCTCATTTTTGGTAATTAATTGGAGAGGAGTCACACTACATTTGCTACATTGTCTTGAATTTCTCTCTCCACATTGTTTGAGCTTTATTCGTTATGTATCTCTCATTTTAGGTGATGAATTGGAGAGGAGTCACACTACATTTGCTACATTGTTCTCTCTCTCTCTCTCTCTCTCTCTCTCTCTCTCTCTCTCTCTCTCTCTCTCTCTCTCTCTCTCTCTCTCTCTCTCTCTCTCTCTTTTAGTGCATGAAAGAGAGTATCTCCTAATGTGATCTTGATCATGCACAAAAATCTAATTTTTAATATTATGTGGATCCTTTCTATTTTTCGGAAGCATTGGAAGGAAGATCATGATGCATAGTAAATTGCTAGTTTGTTAGTTTTGCATCAACACTTTAGGTCTTTCCTAGTGTTTGAAACTTTTAAATAGAAGTCACCAAAAAATTCCTTTTCCAAGTAAAGGATATTTTTTTACGGGTGAAGTTATTTTGTAGTATTTTTAGCCCACAATTTTGAACTTTTTATAGGCTACAATAAATTTCTCAAATATTTTTGCATGCTCTTTATGGGCCATAACATACTTATGAATTTTTTTGGGAATTCAAAAGTCATAGCCTTTGAATTTTTGAGGAATGCAAGCTACATGCCAACATCTAAATTTTTGAGGGATGCCATTTTTTGCGTAAGCATAGTTTTTTGCTCTTAGGAATGAAGAGTAAGATGCCACTCAAATATGTACTAGCAAATGTTTTCAATTTTTTTTTCATGACATTTTTATGCTTCTTGGTATTGTGGGATCACAAAGAATCAAAGCTTGGGTGGGCGAGCACGAACTCACCATGTGTGAGGACTTTACAAATCTTTATGAGGCATAATAAACTGTAATGGTATTTTTTCATAAAATGTTACTCATAATATGCCAAGATAAAAGATGAGGTGGCTTTTCAAACTCATAATATTCTATAGAGCACATGTCTATTAAAATTTTAAGAAAAAAGAAAGATATTGAGTTGGATTCCATTGAATTTGTCCCTTTGTTGCTGATTGGCCTTGTTATTCTAGAAAAATCTTATTCTTTTCTCATTTTCTTGGAGGACATAATTTTATGAGGGTGCATAGAATAATATTTGTTAAGAAAACTATTGCACTAGTTAATGATACTTTACAATGAACATTGATATTTTGTGCAAATCCCCTACATATATGTTATTAGCAATCTACATGACCACTATGGATTGTAGCAAATATTGTTGCTGACCTGTGATAGTGAGGAGTTAATAACATATGCATTTGGTTAGGTGTCAGTTTCTCACTAGATGTCCACATGAGAGTTTTGGTGAAATATATCGAATAGTAAGACATATAAATATATTTCTACATGTGCTCCAAAAGAAAAAAAAAAAGAATATGCCCTTGGCCTTGTGTTAAAATAAATTTAAGAACACTTTGATTTCATTTGAGATATTTTAATTATTGATAGAAACTTTTTAACATTTTTAGTATGGTTGATGAGAGAGGGGCTTTATGTTGTAGACTTGATCCTAATTGTGAATACCAATGAATGAGAAGTATTATAGTACATGTGGCATCAAGTTATTGACTTAAAGCCATAAAACCATTTCCTTGAAAAATAATAAGTGGAATGTGGTTTAACTTTAGGCACTGAACCACTTAGTCATTGAGAATCATGATAAACACGTGGCACCAACATATTGACTTAAAGCCATGCTCATTGAGGAGTATTATAATCTTACCTAGGAGCATCACATTATTGGCTTAAAGTCATACGGGAGTGCCAATGCATGATAAACGTGTCGTCTAGCCCTTTTGGTCATTTGCACTATGCAAAACCTCACCCATCTCATATTTTTAATGCACAAGATAAAGTCATGGGTTCCCATAGTCATGCGCAAGGCCTTTAGGCTTGCCTTGCCTGAGGGCAAGGACCAAAGGGTGAGACTTTGTCCGAAGACGTGTGAGCATCTTGTCTTGTCTTGTCTTGTCTTGTGAAGTTAGTTACAAGTTTGTGAGTATAATGCCCTACGAGGCAAGTTCGAGAAATTTTCACCCAAGTCAACCTGAGGGCAAAGTAGCCACACAAACAACACTGATGCCCAATTCCTAACGGTGACCTTGGACGGGGCGAAGTCGCTTACTGGCACAGAGGCTGGGTGAAGACTTTAGCCACATAAACAACACTGATGCCCAATTCCTAATAGTGACCTTGGCTGGGGCGAAGTCGCTTACTGGCATGGCACAGAGGCTGGGTGAAGACTTTAGTCACACAAACAACAGTGATGCCCAATTCCTAACGGTGACCTTGGCTGGAGCGAAGTTGCTTTGTGGCACGGAGGCCGGGTGACGCCCGCACCGGGTGAGTGATGGATGATCTCTGAGAGCCTGAATCTTTGGACAGGGGCGAATAGTGGACTTTGTTGAGCGTAATCTGATGCGTGCTGGTAAGCAAAGAGCCCATCCTAGAAAATTGCTTTTTCTAGCAAAAACGAAAAAAATGTATGGAAATGAGATAAAAGAGGCAACGACCTCCATACGTGTGACTATCTCCTTCTGCTCTTCTTCTTCTTCTTCTACGTAGAGTCGTGCACGCTCTACAGTCAATGCTGTCGATGAATTCTAGCCAGCCTAAGCATCTGCTTGCCTGCCTGCTCTCCTCTTTCTGACCAATTCATGGAATTATCCGAACAGATGGATCGCAATCTGCATCACATTTCCAATCGCTTCTCCCAACTTTGTTTGCAGAACTGCTAAGGTTGGCAAGCATTCATTCCAGTGCAGATTTTCATCTTAAACAGGAGGCTGTTATACGCAGAGATTTGCGATCCACTGTAGTTGATGCTCTGAAGGTTAAATACTGAGATATACGTAAAGTCTGGATAGAAAGCGGAGTGTGGATTAGATCAGGAGAGAGTGAGAAGGAGTGATAATGCCCTACGTCAACGTTCCTCATCACAGCCAACTACACGATCCTGGTGGTGACAAGGATGCTTCAGGGGCAGGCAATAGCGAGGGGTTACGGATATATTATCAGCTGTTCGGTCGGGGCGAGACTAAGGTTTTGTTGATCGCAGGTGAGGCCCACAACCCTTGTCATATAGGAGTGCATACACCCTTTTGGGTTTCCAGCACCAACGGTAGATTACCAGAATATGCTGCACACCTTTTATGTCTGGAACAAGCATTTACTCAGAAGCGTAATAGAAAATTCGAAATTTCACTATTTGCTTCAGGATTGGTAAATGCACAGTTTACCTTTGTCTGTTTTGCATCATTAACGGTTGGATCGTGTCGTCTCAGGCCTGGCTTGCACCCTTCATGTATGGAAGCCTCAAATAGTCGGCCTTTGTGGGGCAGATGTTCCTAATGGCTCCCAGGATTCAAAGAACTTGAACGGAGAGTTTCAGGAGGAAAAGTCTAGTAAAGTGGATCAGGACGTTGAATGTGGCACAGATGATGATGGAAACAGACAAACCGGCGTTCAGGTTTGCGCTTTCGATAACAGGGGCGTGGGCAGGAGCTCCGTTCCTACAAGCAAATCGGAGTACACGTAATAGTATAAGCAAGTCCTTCATTCAGCAGTATCGCATTCTTTTTTATCTACCAGAGATGTTTTCATTCGGGTCTGTGAATAGATTAACGAAGAAACTACCAGAAGAGGGTCTTTGTATCTGAATTTCCCCACAAAGTTGCCGTTGAAGACATGAAAGGTTTCTTTCAGCTAATTTGATCATGCTGCCTTTATCTCAGAACGACGATCATGGCCACGGATGCCAAGGCGTTGCTTGATCATCTAGGATGGAAGAAGGTTCATATCTGTGGCCACTCCATGGGTAAGCGACTTCATTTCATGCCATCTATTTCCCTCGTTTGATGGTGTAACTTGCAGGCAGGGCAAGTCGACTTTATATGCTAGTTGTTCAAATAGAGTATAAATTCTAGTAGGAGGAAGTTTCAGTGAGCTTATTTTTATTCTCTCTTGTATGTCCTTTATGCGGCCTCTTGTATGCCATTTGTGCGTCTGAGTGGAAATAGTTCTTGACGCTGAGCAATTTGGCCGTCCTAGTAAGCTTTTGGTAAGGATCATTTCTGGGACTGTTAATAAATGAGTTACAAAGCCAGTACTGCATAGTGTTCCATTCTCTCTTGGGGAACGGTATGTTACTATTATTGAAAACAGAGTTTTTAGCACTTACACAAACAGAACAAGATTCGATTGGGACACATGCTGCGACAAATGTATTAACTCAAAAGGAAAGGACGAGTTACAGGCATCAAGAACAAAGAACTTACAGGCGGTTTTGTTAACAAGACTTCACGAATATTATGCATCCCAGAGCAGTTATCTTGTTTCTACAGCTATGTAGAACTTGCCTTTCAAATAACTCTTTCCTACAGGCTAACAATTTTATCCATAGGGCCAGGTGACTCTGCTTGATTTTCTGCCACGCTGAGAATGTTGGTGATGTGTTGTGTGGCCTCGTTATCTCCAACACTCCATCTCAACAATTCACCATACATCCTCTGTTCCCATCAGACCTTTCAGCTTGTGATGATGGGTCTTTCCGAGCTCTTTTGTAAGGATATCAGCCAGCATTTCTTCAATGGGACAGTACATGAGCTGGATTCTTTGTTTCTCCACCATACAAAGTGATATTGAATCTCAATATGTTTTGTAGTCTTACGAAAGACTGGATTCTGAGACACAGCAGGGATGCATCCTCGATTGTCAGCATACGCAGTCATAGCGTCTCCCTCTACTCCCATGATCTTTCCTTTGAGCTGTTGCAGCCAAATTCCTGCCCTTGTAGCATGCGCCAAGGGAATGTATTCTGCCTCAGTGTTGGATGGGCAACTTTATTTTTCTTGCAGCTGCTCCAACTGATTGGACCCCCTTCCAACAAGAAAATGTGTCCTGAGGTAGGTTTCCTTTTGTCCACATCCCCATACCCAATCTGGATCTGTATACCCTAGTACCTCATTATTGCCTCAGCTTCATAACTGACTCCTGAGTTCAGGTTGCCTCAAACATATCTTATTAGCCTTTTTAAAGCAATCCATTGTCCACTCCCACGGTTGATGGCAAACTGACTCAAAACTTCAAGTGTAAATGCCAAATCAGGCTGAGTTCTCATGCTTGCGTACATCAAGCTTCCTAGCGCTTACGTGTAAGGCATTTTCCTCATCTGCCTTCATTCCTCATCTGTTGCAGGACACATATCCTTCCCAATGTCCACTCCCAGGGTCGATGGCAAACCGACTCGAAATTCCAAGTGTATATGACAAATCAGGCTGAGTTCTCACCATTGTGTACATCAAGCTTTTTAGTGCTTGCCTTTAACGGATTTTCCTCATCTGCCTTCATTCCTCATCTGTTGAAGGACATAAATCCTTGGAGATCTTGATCCCAATGCTCATAGGTGTGGTCACAGCATTACATTTGGACATCCAATATTTAGGAAGTACTCTTGTAAGGTATCTCTGCTAGCTGAGTACCATTCGCTTTTGTTGCATATCCGTATGCACTTCAATCTCCAAAAAATGGTGGATCTCACCGATGTCCTTTATGTGGAAGGTCCAGCTCAGCTGTTCTTTTATCCCCTTTATTTCTCGCTTGCAGATGCTGACAAGGATCAGATCATCAACATACACGACTATCATGAATATTTGTCCTTTTATCACCTCATGAGACGAACTAACTTCAATAGAAAAGAACGGGACATGGAGCCTATCTAAACTGCCCAAAGGAAGAATGGTAGCAGGTTCAAAGTGGGTCTTCAAGATAAAGTACAGAATTGATGGACCAGTACAGCAATTCAAGGCCAAAATTGTGGGAAATCTCTATTCACAAACAAAAGAGTTGATTACTTCGATATGTTTGCACCTGTGGCGAAAATGAGCTCAACTAGGATGATCCTTGCAGCTGCAACATACCATGATTGGGAAGTACGTCAAATGAATGCGAATACAGCATCCCTGCACGAAGAGCTCGAGGAAGAGGTCTTCATGTAACGGCCACAGGGTTTTATAAGGAAAGGGCAAGAAAGAATGGTGTGCAGGCAAAACAAAGTCTTACATGGATTGAAACAGGCTTCAAGGATGTGGTATCAAAAGATTGACAAGTTCCTAGAGGCTGAAAGACTTGAAAGGAGTGAAGCAGACCATAGTGTCATGGCAGGTCACCATTCCCCTGCTTGCTCATCGTTGACATCCTCTTCGAGGGTTCCTGGTTCTTGAAGTTCTGTTCTTTGAGTTTCTACCAACAAGCCTGATTTATCATATGTAGCCGCCTAATCCTTGAGGATCTTCTTTCTTGTTGGATTACATCTATGGGTCTTTTTGTGTCTCTTGCATTCCCACTATCCGAGTTGACTTCTATAGGTTCAAAATTCTTTTGGTTGACTTACTTAGTTTTCCTTTAGTGCCATAGCTTGGCTTTGATGTCTCCCTTCATGGATTGTGTGCATTCCTGCTTTCTAAAAAGCACCATGTATCCAAGATCCTCCATTTTATCTATAAACAATAATTTCCTTTTGATGTCGGGCGAGTAAGTCAGATGCATGGGAAAGGAGTTCAGACTCGACGTCTTCAATATCTCTGGCCTTATGGGACTTCATCTTCTTAATGGCTGCAAGTACCACATCAGATGTGAAGAAGGAGAACTCAGATGGTCATGGAGATATAGAGATGAGTGAGTCGATGGGGTCGACTGGACTGTCATGAGGAAAAGAGTGTAAAAGCGAAGCCAAGGACTGCCGATATAGTGGCATGTAAATGGGATCAAATGTGTCTCTAGGTGCTCTCGGGCAAGCGTGGTAGTGGAGATGGATGAGTGGGCGGAAGGTGGCCGATATCGAAGGAGAGAAAGGAGTGATTAGAAAGGGTGGTGGGGAGACATGGAAGTCAGAGACTATGGGTACAAAGGATGGTGACCCCATGAGATAGTCAACGACACTATGTCTTCCACTGTTAGGATGGCATGTATAACTGTCTGAATATGGCCAAGAGTAAGCCATTATAAATGGCTAGCTCATGTGCCTCTCCAAACAGCAGTAAGTGCTCACCATATGAAGTAGTACGTCCCAAACTGTCCGCGGAAGTCCTATCACTGTCAAGGGCACGAACATGAAGTTGATCCGTGGTGTCAAAGAACTCTGTTTGCGCGAAGATGTCCGGGCATTGAAATCCCCAATGAGGAGAATATGCCTTGAATGGGGCCCCGGGGTGCTCCCACCCTCGGGAACCCCAAATCCCTAATGAGAAGTTCCCGTGGGAGTGCCATCAAGAAGACGCACTCGTCCATCCCTATATATGGCTCTCCTACCTGACTCTCTGGCTTCCTGGAAGGCCTTACGTCTCTCTTCCACCTGGATGTACGTAAGATTGTCGTCCATAAAAATAGTGGTGCCTCGAAGCTTAGCTCTGCATCACAGAGCATCCCGCCTAGTAACCAATGAGGTGAAATGGATAATCAAAGTGTCGTATCTCTGGAGGTCCTCCATGCCGTGTCCAATCCCTCTGTCCGGTGTCCTAGTGTGCTGTCCAAAAAACGTTTGGCCTCGGCTATGGCATCCTGCGGGTCTGGGATCCCTCTAACTTTAATATTAAGTGCCTTTTGTACCCTGGATTTCTCTTCCTGAATCGTGGCTGAAATTACCGAGGTAATGGGAGCACTAGGTTTAGTGCCTTTCTTCAATATCGATGCTCGAGAGAGAGTTTCTTCCGTCTGCTGTTCAATTTTCTACTCCAATGCTTTGATCATAGTAGTGGTGGATTCAGAGGATGAACCCTGTTTATCGCCCATTGCTTGTTCTAATTGCAAAGTCCTGGCCTGCATAACAGTTCTTTCGTTGACTAGCATTGCGACGGTCTCCTTAAGCTGGGAAAGCTCCATCTTCATAACCTGGAAATCAGTGAGGAACTGATCTTCTTGAAAAGAAGAGAATAGTTCGGTTGCTTTTGATGGAGTACAGGGAATGGATGGAACAGTAGGAAAATGGACAGGTATGCAAAAGTGTGTGTGCATAATAATCATCTGTATCTATGTCCAGATGTCAAGGCTATGATGCTATTGCTACTCCTACTGTGTTGCTGATGCTATTGGTGATACTGCTGTGCTGCTACTGTAAAAAGATGTAATGCGAGCCACATCATGAGAGAGCACTGGAGTCTGCTGGCGTCGTCTGTGAGCATGAGCATGTGTAGTAGTACGTCTTTGCGTAGGATGTCTAGTGATCCTGGCAGTAGCGTGATGGGGGGGGGGGGGGGGGGGAACACTGTCTCTGATCTCTATGAGCATGTGAGCAACTATCATCCTTGTCGTTGTTGTAATCCTCATCCTCAGACACTAAATCATGCGATCTCCGCCCAGTGAAGAATGAAGTAATCAATGGCTGTGAGGAGAACTGATGGGGTGTCCCATATAAATCTCTCCGTAGTATGAACATCTCGCATACCAACAGAGCGACACATCGTGGGTCCTCATAGGCTATGAGGGAGCGTAGAGTGGTAGGCATATGTGTCATCTGTGGACCTCTGTTTGTGTCTGGAAAAGAAATCGGTAATACTGGTCTGGGGATCCAAACTGATCTGGGCATTGACTAAGTCTCGTCTCAAAAACATCATCTCACGTATCATCAAGGCTACACGGCGAGGGTCCTCATATGTGATCAAAGCCTGGAGTGATATGGAGGAGTCTCGATATAAACAATAGTATCGCCCTCTAATCTCATAATAAACTGGGCATCTGAAAATGAAGGGATCCTCATCCTCAATCTCTCCAAGTGAACAGATTTGACAAACTCTGGCCTCCCTAGGTGTGCCATGAAAAACGACCTGTCTCAATGTGTAACTAATGAGATGAGACTCTATAAACTGTCCCAATATAAATCTCAAACCATGTGACAAACCCCCATCCAAATATCTAGGAAGGAGGGGACAACTTTTTCAGTCGGTATCCATAAACTGCAATCTATAACATTGAAGCGGATACAATCAAGCTTTTGAGTTTCTCAAATCATTAATTCAGTTCCTCCTTCCATACAAAAGGTGGACTACGTTGACCTCTTTTCTTCTTTTTGTTAGCTTTGCCTTTTGTTAAATTATGAAGAGGTGCTGCCTCCTTGGCATAATCCTCAATAAATTTGTAGAAAAATACAATAAATCTTGGAAAAGATTTAACCTATTTGATTTTCTTCCGTATTTGTCCCTCAACTACTGACTTGATTTTATGTTATATCTTCATCTATCTTCAATCCAAAATTTTGATAGTTGACTATATTGACTCTTTAGGGTGATGACTATTGTTTTACCTAGTAAGATAGCTAAGTAGTTGAAGCCACAAACTACTTGAGTAAATGAAGGGATTGTTTACACGTGGGGACGATTATTTGATTGAAGGGACTTATTGTTCAAATGTTTTAAGGGTTTGGCACTTTTGCTGCTAGGTTAACGTATAGAAAAATGTCAATTAGGCAAAAAGAACCATAAATATTTCTCAAAGTTGAGTAAGCCATAGCACGTCCAAGAGCTTCTAAATGGTGTCTTCCATGCAATGAGTAGAAAGATGAAGATATGGATGAAAGTGCTATTCTTTAGTCATTTAACGATCTGAATGATTTTGTGTATCCTCATTGTTGTTCTTGCAAACCAGGGCACTTGTGCCAAAAACAATTGCATGGCTGAGACGAGACTAGAAGATTAGGACGTTCTCCTCTTTTGGTTTTAGGCATTCTAAAACATATTCATTGCTCCTAGTACATTCCCCCCCCTCACCTATATATGTAGGTGGGCATGGGAGGACACTTATACCATTGTGCATATTGGTGATTTGAGTGAAAAGGGGAAGGGAAGGGGAAGATCTATTTTGATCTTTTATGCTGTGGAGAAAGTCCCATTTCTTCAGTAGTTGGCTTCTAGCAAGGCTCGAGGTTGAACACCTATGGTGGGGTGCAAGTGGTAAACCTCTTTGTTCATCTTGATATTTTCTTCAATTATTTAGAAAATCCAATTGTCAACCGTACACTGCTATGGCAAAGGATTATCTTTTTCTCCTTGCCAGAAGTTTTTGCATGTGGATTCATGAAGATGATGGGTCTATTCTTCCAAGTCTGTTGTGAAATCGTTGCCTTTCACTTTACACTTTACTTCACTCTTGTCTCTTCTTTGCAATTCATGTTGATCTTGTGATGAAGGCTGAATGTACGTTGATGTTAGGTTCCAGAAGCGTACACATACAGTTTTGAGGATGCACATTGAGATTCCATGGCAAGAGTCCTGTATGGTGTTGGGGAATGAACATGAGATGGCAAGAATACTCAGAAACCACTACGAAGTATTATTGTCCAGAGTTTGAGAGGTGCAGATTTGTGGGGTTGTGGACTTTGCTATAAAATTGGGGTGTAAAGTTCAAGGAAATTGAAAATGGTCCCAAATTTGTGTTAGGTCTTTCGCAGACTAAACAGTAGGGACCATTACAGGAGCACTCTTCTGAGTCAAACCTGAAGGTGAGTTTGGTTAGAAGTCACCCGGACGGGGAATTACTGACCTCTTAGACTTCATTGTTAAAGTTTGTAATTTAGATCTTTGAAACTTTTATGTTCTTTGCAGGCATAGAACCTCATGTGAAGGAGTGCAATTATCTCTTTGCCATTGTTTGACTTTTATGCATATCACAAGACAAAAATTCCCTGGATTTTGAACTATGCCTTGTAACCACTCTTGATCAAGTACTGGAAATAATTTTCTACCTTTGGTTAACTCTTAGTTTGAGAAGCCTTCAGCTGATCAACATCTTCTCTGCTTCTAAAATGAACAGGTGGAATGATTGCATGCAAGCTTGCAGTGATGGTTCCAGGTCGTGTTGCTTCCTTGGCACTGATAAGTGTTACCGGTGGTGGTTATGAATGCTTGCCCAAGGTAAAACCTTCATTGTGATTTGAAGTATGAAGTACCTTCATTGTGATTTGAAGTATGAAGTTAATTGTGTACGAGCACTACAAATTGCTGTACCTTACAAATAGAATGCAAGGTGCTTGAAACTGCAAGTGGTTGATGTTGGAGGTTTTATACTATTACTGTTGGATAATAGCAACAGACTAGATGACCAACTTATAGAATGCTTTTGGTATCTTTTGACTGAAAAGTATATATTTTTTAACTTAGGTAAGATGAAGCTTATTATAGTATTTGAAGAAAACACAGGAACCGGTTTTTTGCAGATGAATTATACTTCTCTGTCAATAGCTTTCCGTTTTATAAGAGCTAAGTCGCTCCAGGAAAGGGCTCTTGTTGATCTTGACACTCATTACACGAAGGTCAGGATGCATATTTTGTGCACTTCACGTGTTGTCTTCATCTTGCTTGTAGGCTACATATAGTTATGATTATATTAAGTTGGAGCAACTTAATGTTTATGGCCTTGATTTCAATCTGATCGTTCACCTTGTCTCATAATTGTATTTTGTTTCAGTGTATCTAAGTTCTATTTCAGTTGAAGATGTTGTCAAATGGCTTAAGCTTGAGAAGCCTTTGATTCTTGAACCTTTAATTAGGAAACTTATGAGGGATGCAGTGATTCATGTGCATCTAGCATACAGTTGTAAAGTGTTCTTGATGTATTAGGAAGCCACTGATTGACTCAGAGAGGAATCCCATTGTTGCAGGATTACTTAAATGCGGTTGTTGGCAAGGTAGAAAGAAAAACTGTTCTTCATAAGGTACATATGCTATTCTATTCATGAAAGATATATTAGTAAATGAACTTGAGTTGCAACCATGGATTCCTTGGAATGACATTCCAAGTCGCAGATATTTGGAGTGGTCCAAAGTGCTTGTGGGCTATGCATTTCTGAAAAGAGCTCAATTTTCCACAATGTCATGTCTTCAAACCTTTTTTTGTTTGGGGCAGGGATGCCTTTGAAGAGATGGCCTGGAGGCCTTGCTCTACCACAATGCAAGCCTTGCCAAGAGCTCACACATGATTGGTCCTTACATTCATACAAGACTATTGAGATTGTTTATATAGCTTTTGGTGCATTGGAGAGAGAGAAGCATGCACAAGTAGCCTGGTATATTAGGAAGGCTAGCATGCAAAAGTAGTCTGGCATATCAGGAGGCTAATCTTGCAGTTGTGTATACAAATTTGTTATTGCTTGAACCTGTTATGACTGTTTAGGGACTATTTGCTGCAACAACACAGTATCTATTGGCATTCTTCAGATACTAGAACTAAGCTATATTATATTAATTCTAATAGTTTCTCCCAGATACAGATCTAAGTTACATCGAATCGATGTTTTGGATTCTTAGCATTCCGAAACATGAGAACCAAAAAAGAACATTGCTATTTTTTTTTTGAAAAAAGAAATCAGATTCCACTGCGAATTCAGCCCTTACAATGATAAGCAATACCCATAAAGAGCTGAACATCTAGAATACGCATAAGCTTTGTCCAAAATAGAGAAGTAAACCTACTATCCCAATCAATTAGTATAGAACGTGGAAACCCATGTGATCGATGTAGGAATCCAGAATCAAGACTATTCATTAACACATAGTATTCTCAAAGAGAAGAGAGAGATGGTTAGATGACCCTCTTGTAGAAACTTGTGGACAGCCAATATGAACAGTAGATTGCTTAACAAAAGTGTGTATCATACAAATGAATGGCTACATATAAGTAGTCCAAGATGGCTCTACCTTCATGACTGTTGGCTGTCCAATTACTTGACTAATAACTATCTAGCTACCATAAGCTACATGTTAGTTTCATACTAACTTGGGCCTAAAATGTAAATGACCATGGTTACACAGATCTCGACCTTTTGGGTCATAGTAACCTATGGCTTCTACATCGTTTACATTTATTATTCTAACACCCTCCTTAAATGAAAATGACATGTAGAAATGACATGTATTCACTAAGTAAGAAAATCAGCATGTTGCTTTGAATTTAAAGCTTCACAAAGAGCTTTAAATCGAACTCTAGGCAATGCCTTAGTGAACACATCTGCAATATTATCCTCCGTGGGACAATATTCAAGCGTGATGTCGCCATTATGAAGCTTCTCCCGAACAAAGTGATAGTGGATCTCGATATGCTTTGTTCTTGCATGAAATACTGGATTTCGTGCAATGGCAATAGCTCTTGGACTATCCGTAAATAGGAGAGTAGCTGAGGGCTGGCCATGCTTCATATCGACAAGTAATTGTCTCAGCCATATACACTCCGTAGTGGCTGAAAACGTTGCTCTATAGTCTGCTTCACTTGAGGATGTAGCAACGGTGGGCTGCTTCTTGCTTAACCAAGAATTGCAGAATTTTTAATGAAAAAGCAATGACCACTAGTAGAGCATCTAGTGTCTTCACCTCCACCCCAATCCGAGTCACAAAAACCAGCCAAACATGCATCATCACTAGAAGGATATAACAGACCAA
The DNA here is from genome assembly GCA_029204225.1 of Diphasiastrum complanatum. Classification (NCBI taxonomy): domain Eukaryota; kingdom Viridiplantae; phylum Streptophyta; class Lycopodiopsida; order Lycopodiales; family Lycopodiaceae; genus Diphasiastrum; species Diphasiastrum complanatum. The sequence continues at coordinate 19,931 of MU831651.1, forward strand.
GTGTTTTACTTCCTTGAAGATATCGAAGGATCCTCTTTAATGCTTTCCAATGTGATGTCAACGGAGCATGCATGAATTGACTCATGAGGGAAACACTATAAGATATGTCCGGTCTTGAGTTGCATAAGTAAATGAGACTTCCAACCGCTTGACAATATAATGTAGTATCAAATGGTTCACCACCACTTTGATTACTTAACTTCAGGCCCGTCTCAATTGGTGTAGCAACCGGCTTGCAATCTTCCATTTTGAAACGCTTCAAAATCTGCTTAATGTACCGCTGTTGGGTAATGAAGATTCCAGCCTTTCCTTGCGAAAACTCAAGACCAAGGTAGAAATGCAATTGGCCTAAATCTGATGTATCATAAACTGAAGCAAGATCAGATATTAAGGTTGCAATATATTGTTCATTACTACCCGTAATGATAATATCATCAACATATAGCAAAATGATGATGATAAACTCAGATGTATGCATGACATAAAGCGTAGATTCACTAGGACTGTTAGAAAACCCACGATCACAAAAGTATGTGTGTATCTTTTGATACCACATCCTTGGGGCTTGTTTTAGTCCATAGAGAGCCTTCTTGAGAAGACACACTTTGTCTTCTTGACCTGCAACCAAAAAACCAGCAGGTTGTGAAGGTAAACTTCCTCATTAAGATCACCATTGAGGAAGGCTGTCTTTATGTCAAGTTGGTGCATACGCCAACCATGATGGGCAGCCAAAGCAGTGACTATCCTTACGGTAGTTATTCGTGCGGTAGGTGCAAAAGTTTCATACATCACTATGAATTAAGGCAAACTTATCACCAACTTTGATAGTCCCATCAATAGGAAAAGGCTTCCGTTGAAACTTACCAAGTATGCATCCTTCGCATACATGTCCTTCGGGATGCTCCATATTTGGAATGCCTTCCACCATGTTGAATTTCTTCAACATATTTGAACTTCCAAAATTGAGGTGCCTGTACCTCGCATGTCATAGTTTAGCCAACTCCAATGCATGTGAATTAGTAGCAACAAGACCAAAGGATGTCAAAGCTTTAGGTTCATAAATATCCAACAAAAACAAACCTCCTCGCAATGTTCCCAAAGCAACAATTAAAAGTGATCTCTTTGGGTCTTTTATAAGACATTTGTCTTCTTTAAATTCTACAATCAATCCTTGATTCATGATTGTAGAGACCGAAATGAGATTTTTCTTAATCTTAGGAACATAAAGTACATTTCGAATGTACTTTTCTTCTCCATTGGGAAGAACGAGATAGATCCAATGCCTTCAATTGGATAGGAGGTGTTGTCAACACCTTGAACCTTGCTTCCATCTTTGATTTTCATAAGCTTTGTGAGACGTCTCTATGGTGAGTCATATGGCATGTATCTCCGCTATCAATCACCCAATCAATGGAAGAAAAAGCAGCAACCTGCAAAGCTGAAGTAGTGCTGTTTTCTGCTGAAAAACCAGCAAGTCGAGAAGTGGTAGAAATCTCATTTTGATTAGAAATGAGATTGTTAGTGACAAAAGCAAAATCGCCATTGAAAGAATCATCCTCCTTTTGATTTAATGAAATCATGGCTGTATTTGTATCAATACCTTTCACTTTATCCTTTGTAAGCTTCTTCCTACATTCCTTTATGTGGTGCCCAAACTTTTTACAATAATGGCACTTACCCTTCTTTTTGGATCCTTGATCTTGGCCTTCCTTGGATTTTTGATCCTTGGAAGAAGAAGGCTTACCTTTCCCCTTGCCCTTGCCTTTGCCTTTGGTGAAGAAGGCTTGATCTTCTTGTTCACCAAAATTAATCCTTGTTTGCTCTTCTTGGAGAAGTAAGCCAACAAGCTCTTCAAAGGAGATTTGCTGTCCCCTAAGAGATATGCTTAAAGTAGACACAAATGGAAGATAGGAATGAGGAAGTGAATTAAGAGTAATTGAAACAAATTGAGAGTTCTCGACAATTTCGTCAATGCTAAGAAGCTCTTCACGAAGATCCTTGATCTTCATTAAGTGATTTGAAAGCGTATCACCCTCTTGCATCTTCAATGTTGAGAGTTGATTGCGTAGAAAAAGCACTTTCACCGTAGTCTTCACTTGGAACATCTTGGCAATACTTCCCAAGCACTCTTGGAAGTCTTGCATGATCGAATGTGAGGTAGGATTGATCTCTTCACGGATAGCGCTATGACCGAATGTGCTTGTGTGTCACGTCGATCCCACTTCTTTTGTTCTTCGGAAGACACCTCCACATGTGTTGAAGAAGTAGCTCTTGACAGTGTAGTAGGTGCCAAACTAGGTGGCCTCTCTTCATCACCACTTACAACTTCAAACAAACCTTTAGCAATAAGGAGGTTTTTGATCATGTAGCACCACAAGGAGAAATTAGTTCCATTCAACCTATCTTGAAGTACAGTCCTCAGAAACAGCTAAGTCATCTTTCCTTTCCCTTGTACAGTTGTAAATTAGTCTTTTTGACTTTTTTTATCAGAAGTTAAGGTACCTCTCTTTCAATTCTGAAAAGGACCACTCCTCAGGGACCTGATCAACCCCCGAAGAGAGGCTGCGACGAACTTGAAACAGAAGCCTTGGCTTACAGTAAAGGGAAAGAACCTATGGAAATGGAAGAACAGGAACAGTTCGCCGAAGAACTCGACGAACTGGTTACCAAGGAGCAATTTCTCCACTTGGTAACAGAAGTGGATGAACTGAAGTTGGCATTAGCCAATTTCAAGTCCAATGTGGATGACTCGTTCGCTGAACTCAAAGGCTTGATTTTGAGTTCCGCAAAAGGAAGCCTTCCCTCCACTTCTCAGCTGTCCCCTTCTCCACTTCCATCCGTTTCGGGTGAGACTTTGCAGTCTCACCCCTGTGTTTTTAAAGATTTAAAGCCTCCTACTTTTATTGGGGAAGAGAAGGATAGAAATGCAGATATTCTAGAAACCTTCCTCAGCAAATGGAAGAACATTCATGCTCTTAAACAGACCCCTGACCATTTGCAAGCAATTGAGGCCAGTCTTTCCTTAGGGCCCATAAGTGGTGGTTAAATCTCCAGGAGACTGGGCAGACTCCCCGGTCATGGAAAGCTTTTGAAGAAGCTTTCCTAAGAGAATTCCTACCAGAAAATGAACTTGATAGAGCCTGGGAAGCCTAGGAAAGAACAGTAATGGACAAGTCCCTAATCCAATATATCTCGTAGTACCAAGAAGCAATTTTAAAGATTAAAAATATGGATGATTATCAGAAAATCAGGGGATTTCTCCGTGGCCTCAAAGATGAATATAAAGTAGAGGTCCAGAGAAACTCGCCTACTACCCTTGAGCAAGCTCTCAGATATGCTCAAATCTATGATGATTCAGTGGGTAGGAAGAGGGCGAGACAGCTGCCCCTTTCTGAGCAGCCTCCTCCAAAAGACTTTCAATTTAAAAAGAAATTTTTAAAAAGAAAGAAAGAAGATAAAGTTAAAGGTGAAGCTCCTCAGAAATGCCCTTCACTCATACAGCCCTTAAAACCAGAAGATTTTGAGAAAGCCAAACAAGAACGTTTGTGCTTTGTGTGTATGGGCAAGGGACACACAGTCAGACAGTGTCCCAAGGGGCCTTTCACTAAAAAAGATAAAAAAGATAAGAAACAAGTTCATCTTGTTCAGACTGTAAGTTTCCCCAGTGACTCGGCAGCTTCCGAGATCAAAGTGTATCATGAAGATCGTGAACACTGTTGCCAGCTGACCTCTGCAATGCTAGCGAGACCCTTCAGCTTTGGGCCACATGACCTAGTACGTATGCACGGGAAAGTTGGTAACCAGTCAGTAAGAGCTATGGTGGATGATGGGGCAACCCATAATTTCATCAACTACACCTTGGTTAAAAAGCTTAAACTTCCAAAAGTACCTAGTTAGCATAGGTACATAGTTTCATTAGCTAAGGGTGAAGATAAAAAAATCTGGGAAACTACGGTAAGTAACTTAAATCTTGGTATTCAGGGGTACCAAGATGAAATAAACTTTTAGATAATGCACCTGGATCGCAAAGACATTGTTCTCGGGAGAGATTGGCTCTACAGTTTAGGACCTTCCCTCCACAGGAACTATCAGGAGAACACCCTCAGCTTTCAGCATAAAGGCCGAGAGATCCAGTTGCATGGGGAGCACGATGTTCCCAACGGTCCTATGGTCTGCAGTTCAGAGCTCTGTTAATTAATCGGAGACAACGACCATCAGGTATTCTTATGTGACTTTCAGTTTAAGTTTCTATTTCTAGTTCTATACAACAGAAAATCAATAAATTAGAAACTTTATTGTCTAAATTTAAAGATGTTTTTCCTAAAGATTTGCCACATGGTTTGCCACCTAGCAGAGAGGTAGATCATGTAATAAACCTAGTACCAGGTACAACACCTGTTTCTAAACCTTCGTATCGGGTCAGCCAAATAGAGGATGAAGAAATAACTAGTCAGTTAACAGATTATCTTGGGAAAGGCCAAATTCAGACCAGTAGTTCACCATGGGCCTCACCAGTCCTTTTGGTGAAAAAGAAAGAGGGGTCTATGTGTCTTTGCGTAGATTACAGAGCCCTCAATAAAGTCACAATAAAGAATAAATATCCTATGCCTCGGGCAGACGTTTGACCAACTCGACGGGGCTAAGTTTTTCAGTTAAATAGACCTCAGATCGAGATATCATCAATTCCGTATAAAGTCAGAAGATGTCTCGAAAACGGCTTTTAGGACTCGTCACGGTCATTATGAGTTTAAGGTGATGCCATTTGGGCTCACAAATGCTCCAGCTACCTTTATGACCTTGATGAACAGTGTCCTCAGACCATACTTGGGTAAGTTTGTAGTCGTATTTTTAGATGACATCCTCGTCTACAGCAAAACGAGGAAGGAGCATCTAAAACACCTCAGAAAGGTGTTTCTACTGCTCAGAAAGCATAAGCTTTATGCTAAACAATCCAAGTGTGAATTCTTTGTTGAAGAAGTAGCATATTTGGGTCACATTATCTCGTCAGATGGGATTAAGATGGACCCAAATAAGGTTAAAGCCATACTCAGTTGGCTGAGACCTCAGAATATTTTGGAACTTCAGATCTTTTTTGGTTTGGCGGGATATTACAAACGATTTGTCAAGGAATATGCTCAGATAGCAGTTCCCATGACAAATCTTCTTAAGGGGAAGGGAAAGGAGTTCATTTGGGAGTCCGCACAGCAGGAGAGCTTTGATGCTCTCAAAACAGCCTTAGCTACAGCACCAGTTTTAAAAGTCGTCGACCCCAATCAGCCATTTGTGGTCCGAACAGATGCTAGCGACTGTGCAGTTCGTGCTGTACTAACTCAGGGTGGACGACCAGTTGCGTTGGAGAGTAAAAAACTCGAGCCAGGTCAGACTAGGTATAGTGCCTATGAAAAGGAACTCTTTTCTACAGTCCATGCCCTTAAGACTTGGAGGCATTATTTGTATGGTGCCAACTTTGAGGTCATGACAGACCATGAAAGCCTCAGATACCTTTGCAATCAACCTGAGCTTAGAGGTCGGAAAGCTCGTTGGGCAGAGTTGATGCAAGAGTTTGATATGTCTATCAAATATAGACGGGGGAAATTCAATACAATAGGTGCCCTTAGCAGAATGCCTATGATAAACGAGTTGAGTTTTACTCAGATTCGTAATGAGTTACTCGAGTCCTTGAGAGGGAAGTGCCAGCATGATGCATTCTTCTCTACTATCTGGAACTTAGTCCAGAGCAGACAGTTACAGACTCCAGAACCAGTTCCCGGGGCTGGTGCCAGTTCATCCAAGAATACGGCAGCTTCCGTTGAGGATGATGATGAGTCCGAGTATATGTCAAATGATGACGTTGAGGATTCTGGGCCTATATTACCCAAGCAAACCCCAGTGGTTGAGGGTTAGTTGACTCAAGGATTCAAATGGAAACAGTATTCCATTCAGGATGAGTACTTGCTCTATAGAGATAGAGTATGTGTCCCCAATTCAGAGGACTATAGGCAGCAGGTCCTAGGGACACCCAGGCATACAGAAGACCTATGAGCTTCTTCGTAGGCAGTTTTTCTGGCCCAGTATGAAAAAGGACGTCCAAAAGTATGTAACCAGTTGCCAGAAATATCAAGTAAACAAAGCAGAGCGTTTAAAGGCAGGAGGGTTGTTGCAGCCCTTAGATATACCAGCTGGTAAATGGGAGAGTATCTCCATGGATTTTATAGTAGGCCTGCCTAAAACCCAAAAGGGTAATGACGCTATATGGGTCACAGTGGACCGTTTGACCAAAATGGCTCATTTTATTCCTACCAAAACAACCGTTAGAGCTCCAGAGTTAGCGAGGTTGTTTGTAGACGGGCTATTTAAATTGTACGGTCTACCTTTCGGCATAGTCAGCGATCGGGACAGTAAGTTTAATGGAAATTTTTGGAGGGCAGTTTTCCATCATCTCCATACTAAACTTAATATGAGTACCACCGACCATCCACAGACGGACGGTCAAACATAGAGGGTAAATCAGGCGCTGGAGGATATGCTTCGTGCATACGTCAGCAAGAAGCAGACTAATTGGGAGGAGTATCTCTCGATATTAGAGTTTGCTTATAACAATACCAAACATTCAGCTACGGGATGCAGCCCATTTATGTTGATGTACGATTTTCAGCCACACTCACTCACAGCTGTAGGGTTTAAACAAGAAAAAGTTGAAGCAGCCAGAAACTTTTTGGAGGACCTAAACCAGATGATAGAACATGCTAAGCGTAGCATCAGGCAGTCCCAGAATCGAGCCAGGCATTATGCAGATCCACACAGACGGGATGTGCAGTTCTCCGCTGGTGAGAAAGTCTACTTGAGAGTCCCAGTTGACTCTAAAATCCTCAAATCAGGAGTGTGTGCTAAGTTGTCTCCAAGGTATTGTGGTCCCTTTACCATCAGTAGGAGACTAGGCGAGGTCACCTATGAACTAGAACTCCCACACAACAGTAAGGTTTTTCCAGTCTTTCATGTAAGTCAGTTACGAAAAGCCTTAACTAGATCAGAAAATCTGGTAGGGGACAATGTTCTAGTTCTCCCATTGGATCCTCAGCAACCTCCACATGAACCAGAGGAGATTCTTGATAGTAGAGAGACGCAGACTCGTCATACTCGATACCGAGAATATCTGGTCAAGTGGAATGATCAACCTGTTGAGAATGCCACTTGGGAAAGAGGCAGCATCCTTCGCAAGATTTTTCCAGACTTTGTTTTAGAGGACTAAGACGGTTCTTAAGGGAGAGGGAGTGTTACGAGCTCGTGACCAGTGCCGAACCCTAGAGAACACAGATAGGTCAGATACCACAGTCAGGGTCATGTCCAACGTACACGACCAATAGGGCAAGACAGTGTGAGTAGTGTGCCCCAGCATGGTCCATAGCCATGGCGGGCCTAACACAGTCTAGGGACACCCTATCAGCAGGACAGGGCCCCCAGTTGGGTCCCGACGTGCAGTCGGCCACGTCAGTGACACGTGGCCGACACTTGGCAGCCGCATGCTACCAGTCCTCACACTGGGCTAGGAGGGGCTTACTCTATATCAGGGAGTAGGCAAGGTTGGGTGGATCAGTTAGTATTTGCCCTAATGTGGTGTTAGGATCTATTACACTTGGCATGGGAGTACTTGTTATGGGCACAAAAGAGACACATGCGGATAAGAAGTGCGAGCTCAGATTTCATGGATGGCCAATAGAAATGGCCCTTAAGATGAGTATAAGACTTCTGAAAACCAAAATGGCCACTAACAGGAGAAGGATGGGCACCAGAAAACAACTTAGAACGAACATCAAGGGAACTGGGAATACAAAGGGAACCATAATTCTAAAGACAATGATCAACAATGGAATACACCTAATGAGGACGAGACGAAGGAAGCGGAGCAGTACTATAAATGTCACAAAAATCAAGATAAGAAAATAAGCAGAAGGCAAACCATGGGGGAATGATAGCAACAAGGCTATGTAACAAAGTGGGAAGACGATATAAAGCATCAACAATGTTGTTCGACCGACCAGGTCGACATAAGATATCAAAATGAAAAGACTATTAAAACAGTAACCAATGATATTTACAATCACTAAGCTCCCGTTGTGTAAAAAGATAACGGAGGGATTGACAATTAGTAATAATGTCAAAAGAAACACGATAAAGATAATGACGCCACTTCCTAAGAGCATAAATAATGTCTAGGAGCTCTTTTTCATGAACAACCATTGCTCATAAGAGTGAAGACGTCGTTACTTATAAGCAATGACATACTAGGAGTGACGAAGTAAGGCGCCTAAATCAGCAGAACTAGCATCAGTCAATGAACTTCTGATCAAATTGAGGTAAACACATGACAAATGCAAAAGCAACAACGTGGCGAAGAGTATAAAAGGATGTCTGACAATCATAAGTCGACAAAAAAAGAATGGGATCTCTTCAAATGCGCATACGATAGTGGCAAAACGTGGAACAGAACGATGAAGTGAGTAGCTAAACCCAAAAACGTAGGGACATGATGAACATTAGTAGGCATAGGCCAATCCAGAATAACCTGGACCTTACGAGGATCAAGACAAACACGATCATCACAAATAAGAAAACCTAAAAACTCTATTGCTAGAACAACAAAAGAGCACTTGATAGCAAACAATTGATGAGTAACAAGTAACTAAAAAACGGAAGAAAGGTGGGAAAGATGTTGAAAAAGAGAAGAACTAAAAATGAGAATGTCATCAAAATAAACTAATACACAACGACCAAGAAGCGGAGGCATGACATTATTCATGACATTCTGAAACATGGGTGGACCATTTATAACACCAAAAGGAAGCACTTGAAACTCATAAAGACCAAAGTGAGTACAAAAAGTAGTCTTATTACCCATCAGAAGGGTGCATCATAATTTGGTGGTATTCGGAGTGAAGCACGAATCTGGTTGGAAATGTAATTGCTAAGAAAAGAATGAATACTAACTATTATTGAAAGGGGTGTAACAACTAGTTAGAGTCTAATCTACATTGGCTTCCTCTCATTGGAGGCTAGATAACGTCGAACAATCAGTCAAGGACATACCACAATGGACCACAGCCATGTGTGGCCATAATCGACTAAGATTTCTCTACTATTTTCCTCTTGGCTTCTTTCAAATTGATTGGACAAGCTTTAAGTATAAATTCATTTGGAATTGCATGTTTGTCATTGTACATCACTTTTGTTACATGGCTATACCACAAAATTAATTGATTTATTTTACCTCAGCAGCTAATTCTTTTGGAGATCATGTTCCTTGTTTCACCTTCGTAAGAATTATTTCAAGGTATTGTCATTATTCTCCAAGTATAAAATGAATTGGTATTGAATTTGATTCAACAATATTGATTACACTAGAGGTTGGTTTGTTCATGGAAAAGGAAGGTTTCTAATGAAGAGTCCTAGTTAGCAAATGAACAAGTCTACAATCACCTCATAAAACTTCATGTCAAAAGAATCTCAGTAGCATTGAGAGGCATGATTAGCAAACTTTTGCTTAGAAACGTTCTTTGATAGTTTTGAGTGGTTGAAATTTACATGGTCAGTATTGTTATGTGCAAGACCTTTTGGAGATTTGAAATGTCAATCTCTTGTTGTTTATTTTTTTAATCAAGAATTACATCAATTAACAGTAGCTTTTTTTTTGGGTCATGCAGGAATACACAAATAACTTGGTAATAAGTGGAATGCAGCCGAAATACGGATTCAATGGGCATGCTCATGCATGTTGGATGCATTGCACGAGTGCATCAGAGATAAAATGTATTCGTTCTTCAAGGTTTCCTATTGTTGTGGTTCATGGCAAGTATGTCCTCAAGTTGAATTTTCTTGGAGAATGATTTCCATTTGACATATGAGATCGACTATTGTGATTTTATTGTCGGTGGCAATAGCATGCTGTCCATTCTAATTAGTAGTGAGACTGCTTTTTTCAGCAAATCAATGTTTCTTTAGATTGAGGTCCTCGAGCTTTCTTTGACATGGAAACTTTTTGCTATTGTGCTTAACTCTACAATAGAAGGTTGTGCACGGTTCCTCCTAGTGTATGATCGCATTGATAATTGAAGGAAAAATGGTCTCTGGAATGAAGCTCAAATTTCCTTCATCACACTTTATGAAGGGATTCTTTACTTCTCTATATTTGTAACATAGTTGCACTGCGTTTCTGAAACGCGTTTCAGAATCGCGTTCAGAAACGCGTTTCGGGAATTTTTGAAAAAATTCCAGAAACGTTTTTAAAAAAAAAAAATTGGGTTTTTTTTGGGCAATATGGGTATCAGATGAAAGCTCTAATTAAGAGCATAATTACTGTGTAATTTGCCAACTGTTTCGGGTGTAGGATGGTCCATTTCAGGTGCATTAATCCATGTTGGATTCTGTCAAGGATAAAAATTCAAAACTAACCTCTAACATGTCTGTTACGATCATAGATGGTCCCAGTAAGTGTGTTTTCGCTTAGGGAGTGGAAGGCCAAGTCATGAAGAGGCCTTACCGTCAGGGCCGGGGTCCCATTGATCCCCTAAAAAAATTTCAGCCATAAGCTATTTTTCCAAATATATATATATATATATATATCATAGGTCCCGCGGTACTGGGTACCGCGGATCCCGGTACCGCGGGACCATACTGGTACTGCGGTACCATGATGGTACCGCGGTACCACAATATAATAATATATTTATTATTTAATATTTTTAAAATTTTTTTTTTACCTAAACCTACCCGCCCCCCTCGCATTTCCTCTGAAATTTTTTTGCGCCCTCTCTACCCTGCCATCGCTGCTGGTTTTTCTTGCCTGCCTTTGATTCCTTGCGTCGCCCATCGCCCACGCAACGCCCTGCCTTGCATCTGATTTCCTTTGCCCTGCATTCGCCATTTTCAGCGTCTCTCCAACAGTGAACCTTGCTGTTTTTTTTCCAGCAATCCATCCCTCATTTCATCTGCAATGGTGCAATCCGACCTTTCCGGTCTGTGGGACGAGGTAGACATTGTCAGGCAGGTTGCCAACAAGGCCAACAAGACCGGTCAGAAGATCGTGCGCTGCCGATACTGTCTCGTCGAGTTTGCTGCATCCCTCACTCGCCTTAAAGGCCATCTGCTCGGTGCACGCGCCAAAAATGGTGCCACCTTGAATGTTGCCCCTTGTGGCAGCATGACCGTCCCCGACAGGCAGCGACTACTGGACACCTACGGGCCGCGGCTCGTGGCAGGGGAGAACACCATTTCGGAGGGCGTTCTCCGATAGTCAGGAGGAGGCCGATCCTCAACATACTGGTCTCCAGCTGCATGGGCACACAGTTTTTGAGGGCAGTGGATTGCAGCAGGGGGGGGAGAGTCATATCAGCAGAGTTCATGTTTGATGTCATCAGGTCTTCCATCCTAGCCGTAGGCCCACAGCATGTCGTCACGGTGGTGACGGACAATGCCACGAACTGCATTCAGATGGGTGTACTGCTAGAGGCCTAGTTCCCACATATTGTTCATACCCCCTGTGCAGCCCACGACATAGACCTTCTGATGGGGGACATTGGATCACTTCCCTGGGTTAGAGCCATCGTCCGGGAGGCCCTCTTCCTGGTGATTTTTGTCACCAGAAAGAGGCGTGTTCTTGCCATGTTTCGGGTGTTCAGCCATCTGGACCTCCGTAAGCCAGCCCCCACGCGCTTTGCATTCGACTTGGTGGTCATCGACCGTTTGATCAGGTGCAGGGCCCAACTTCTACAGATGGTTGCCAGTGATCTTTGGGGTGCCAGTACATTTCTGCACACTGAGGATGGGGAGCACTTTTCTTCCACGGTGAGGGGAGACCAGTTCTGGAGGGATGCACAAACATTGTCAGGACTGCTTCGACCACTCTACATTGTGCTCCGCATGGCTGACAGCGAGTGGTCGACACTTGGACTGGTGTATGAGCTCATGGACCGGATTGGACAGTTCCTGCAGCTGCCCATCTTGCAGCCAGAGTGGTAAGCGGTACAATGTTGCAATTGACCTTTATCTTTTTAGTACTTGCTAGTTTGTTTTTCTGTCAGTGTTAAGCTTTTTCGTAATGCCCTAAACCACATGCCCCTCACCTGCAGGATGACAGAGCTGAAGTTCATATGGGAGACGCGGTGGAACTACTTCCACAGGAGTATCCACAGCGTTGCACACATGCTGCATCCCCTCTTCCTCTCTCCGACACAGATCGCAGACAGAGAGCTCGAGGCCGATTGGCTTCAGTACATTCACAGGGTGGGTCCACAGATAGGTTTGGATCCTATCAGGCTCATGGAGGAGCTTGCTGCATTTCGTTTCGGCATGGGCACATTCGGCCACCCGGCTGCCCAGGATCCAGAGAGGAGGCAGCTACCCATTACCTGGTGGACCATGTTCGGTAGCACATACCCATCTATACAGCGTCTTGCACTGCGTGTCCTTTCTCAGGTATGCATCTCATCTTATCCTCCATTTTTTGTGTTTCTTTGAAGTTTCACCTCTGCCACAATGTGTTGAAGTATTTCAATGCACGCACCACAGGACTGTGCTGCCTCCGTGTGTGAGCGTAATTGGAGCACATGGGCACTGATTCACACGAGGAGAAGGAGCCGGTTGTCAGTGAGTCAGTTGGAGCGGTTGGTGTTCTGTAGCACCAACGCACGTCTCGCCAGGAGGCTTCCAACCATTACGAGCGCATTTCAGGTGATAAGCTAATCTTTCATAGCATGTTGGTTGACTCTTGGTATGTTGGTTTCATTTCTTGATAAAGTTGTCTCTCTGACATGCAAATTTTAAACCTTGCAGACGAAGATATCCGATTTGGAGCGCCAGGTTGACTTGCCTACGGACAACACCCATCCCATGCCTGCAGATGACCTGGGCACACAGTTGATGGCAGAGAGAGAGAGGGAGCTTGCCGAGATGAGAGAGAGAGAGAGCTTGGGCTTGAGCACAGAGAGCCCCCATTGTATGAGGTAGATGAGCCAGTGTCAGAGGATGAGCATGATGAGGATGAGCCCATTCGGGTTGTGTTTGCCAGACCAAAGAGGGATGAGGCAGATTATACAGGTGCAGGGCACACGCCACAGGCAGGGGTCACAGGTGCATCACGTGGCAGAGGTGGGACACATGGCACAGGTTATACCGGCAGACAGGCAGGGCACACAGGGGGGGGCAATGGCATACCTACCTATGTCGACATGATGGAGGAGGCTCTTGATAGAGGGCAGAGTGGTTTAGATGCCCGTCCCGCAGATGTTTGGATGCGTGCAGCACAGATTCATGGCCGTTACTACGACAGCACACCAGAGGAGGCACCTGATGACTTTCATTGCACAGATTGGGAGGCCATGCAGGGTCTACAGGGTGCACATGATGAGGCACAGGATGGGGCTTGGGTTGATTCAGGGGTTGGTGCACAGGATGATTCAGAGGTTGGTGCACAGGATGATTTAGAGGCTGGTGCACAGGATGAGTCCCAGAGCCCAGGGCATTTGTATTCGGATGCCCAGTTGGCCGACTTGGTTGCCACATTGGATTCAGAGGCCCAGCAGATGCCGAGTGTCAGGGCGCCCCCATCATCTCTTGCCAGCATGCCACACACAGAGTCCCAGCCAGAGCAGCCGCATGGGGTGCCTACAGTTCCTCCAGCTCCTCAGAGGGTGTATGTGCGTCGCACAGCTCCTCCAGTGCCACCGATGCCATTTAGGCCTGCAGCCCCTCCATCGCCGTCCACTTCTGCAGCACCAGGTCTCCATGGCAGGCCACCATCTGTGCCCAGGTTTTCTCTTGCAGTGCCCACATCCACAGTGGCTCCTCCAGTGGCAGCACCCACGTCACATCCTCCTCCTTTGGCAGCACCCAGGATGTACCAGTACCGGCCACCACAGCGCCCCTTTCAGTACATATCGCCACTGTACTCGCCTCCTGCACAGCCAGTTCCTCCACCTGCAGCAGCCCCACGGGCACACACTCCACGAGCTCATCCTCCTCGCTCAGTTGCACAGGGAGTTGCCTCTTTTGCTTCCCTATCCCAGCCGGCCTCAGCTTGGGCCCAGCCTAGCCAGCCAGGTGATTTGCATGGGGGTGACGAGGCATTGACAGCTCCTCTTGTCCGCAAGAGACCAGGCTGGCCCAAGGGTGCACCGAACAAGAAAGGCAAGGCACAGAAACTGCCAGGGAGGAGAGGACGACCACGCAGGGCTCTAGGTACAGGTAGAGGTGCAGTATCACAGCCAGTTGGAGCAGGTGTTGTTGGTTTGGCCTGCTTGGGGGCTGATGCAGAGGCTGATTGGGAGGATGAGGATGACGAGTCTTCCCCCTCGGATACACAGCCCATGCCAGTTCCAGACAGGCAGAGATATCGGCTGCGAGAGTCAGCTTGGGGCCCTGAGTTGTCTCCAGAGCATTCGTTTGATTCAGAGCCAGAGCATTGATTGTGGCTCTGTTGTTTTAGTTTCAGTAGTTTGTCTCTAGCAGACGGTCTACCATTGTACTCAGATGATTTTTCACATTATATACAGTGTTTGCCTACATTATTTGCTGCACATTGTGCGTATGTCGCTCTGTACATGTGATGCTTTATTTTATGTTGAAGAATTCTATGTGCGTGTCTGAATCCTATTTTCATTTAATTTCGTTTGAAGTGAATGCTAGCTTCACATATATGCACCTACATCATGAGCACAACAATCACCCCTACACCCCAAACGACATTTCATAAACACATGTAATACATCTGCTTTTAAAAAAATTACAGACATTGCATCTTACATGACCAGGCTCGCGTTGCACAAAAAACAACTATGTATATATTCAACCGTTGTATCAGGATAACATCACATATACTATCATTTTTTAAAGCAGCCATCTAGTTATTTGCTGCACCATAAACTGCCGAAAACTACATAGCAACAGTCCGCCACATACGGCTGGACCTCATCTATTCTAAACATCCCTCACTGATCCTCCACCGACTCCTCGCCCTCGTCTGGTGCATTGTTTTGTCGCTCTTGCTCTGCCTCCCGGTTAGCCCGAGCTGCCTCCTGGTTAGCCCGACGTCTGGCCGCCCTTTCCCTGACCATGATGAGCTGCCGTCGTGTGAAATTCATTCCGATCTGCTCATCCAGATCCAACTCGACAGCGGGGACAGGATCCACAGCGGAGTGTTGGTTTCCCATTGGCCCCTCGGTCTGCTCACTCGCAGTGCCAATGTGCCACTGCAACAGTCCCCTGCATCATGTATTGTACCCTCTTTTTTTACACCCAGAACCCCCTTTTTTACTTTTTTTTGTCCTCTTTTGGTAGTTAATATGTAAAAAAAAATTACTAAAAATATATTAAAAAATAAAAAAAAATATTAAAAATGGTACCGCCCTGGTACCGCGGATCCCAGGGCGGTACCACTGATATGGTACCGGCGGTACCATACCAGCGGTACCAGAGGGTACTATGATATATATATATATATCATAGTACCCTCTGGTACCGCTGGTATGGTACCGCCGGTACCATATCAGTGGTACCGCCGGTACGGTACCGCCCTGGGATCCGCGGTACCAGGGCGGTACCATTTTTAATATTTTTTTTTTATTTTTTAATATATTTTTAGTAATTTTTTTTTGCATATTAACTACCAAAAAAGGACAAAAAAATGTAAAAAAAGGGGGTTCTGGGTGTAAAAAAAGAGGGTACAGTACATGTTGCAGGGGACTGTTGCAATGGCACATGGGCACTGCGAGTGAGCAGACCGAGGGGCCAATGGGAGACCAACACAGGGGGGTAGCATCACATGGGGGCAAGTACAGAGGCACATGGGCATTGTGGGTGAGCAGACCATGGGCCCAATGGGAGACCAACACAGGGGGGAGCATCACATGGGGGCAGGTACGGAGGCACATGGAGGGATAATGGGGATCCACATGGCCGATCAGGCTGTGGGGATAAATAGGCACTCACAATGCCATTGTGGTCGGCATTTTCAGAGGCTGTGAGAGGGCTATTGATAGATAGTGAGAGAGCAAGCGAGAGCCGGTGACAGGCTGTGAGAGGCTGTTTGAGAGCCAGGGTGCTGTGAGAGGGTGTTCAAGGATCAGGGTGCTGTGAGGAGAAGGTCGATCGAGATGGCTGAGCGAATACCACCGAAGCCCGAGGGCGAAGCCAGGAGAAAGCTTGAGGAAGATATCCGAAGGCACAACGAGAGGCATCGGAAGCAAGAGGCAGATATCCGAGAGATGCTGCGACAGACTCGACAGAGAAATCCGGAACCGGAGCCACCCGCCCCCGCTGTGGATCCTGTCCCCGCTGTCGAGCTGGATCTGGATGAGCAGATCGGAATGAATTTCACACGACGGCAGCTCATCATGGTCAGGGAAAGGGCGGCCAGACGTCGGGCTAACCAGGAGGCAGCTCGGGCTAACCGGGAGGCAGAGCAAGAGCGACAAAACAATGCACCAGACGAGGGCGAGGAGTCGGTGGAGGATCAGTGAGGGATGTTTAGAATAGATGAGGTCCACCCGTATGTGGCGGACTGTTGCTATGTAGTTTTCGGCAGTTTATGGTGCAGCAAATAACTAGGTGACTGCTTAAAAAAATGACAGTATATGTGATGTTATCCTGATACAACGGTTGAATATATACATAGTTGTTTTTTGTGCAACGCGAGCCTGGTCATGTAAGATGCAATGTTTGTAATTTTTTTAAATGCAGATGTATTACATGTGTTTATTCAATGTCGTTTGGGGTGTAGGGGTGATTGCTGTGCTCATGATGTAGGTGCATATATGTGAAGCTAGCATTCACTTCAAACGAAATTAAATGAAAATAGGATTCACACACGCACATAGAATTCTTCAACATAAAATAAAGCATCACATGTACAGAGCGACATACGCACAATGTGCAGCAAATAATGTAGGCCAAACACTGTATATAATGTGAAAAATCATCTGAGTACAATGGTAGACCGTCTGCTAGAGACAAACTACTGAAACTAAAACAACAGAGCCACAATCAATGCTCTGGCTCTGACTCAGACGAATGCTCTGGAGACAACTCAGGGCCCCGAGCTG
This sequence comes from Diphasiastrum complanatum, assembly GCA_029204225.1. Lineage (NCBI taxonomy): Eukaryota > Viridiplantae > Streptophyta > Lycopodiopsida > Lycopodiales > Lycopodiaceae > Diphasiastrum > Diphasiastrum complanatum. The sequence continues at coordinate 37,021 of MU831651.1, forward strand.
ACTCTCGCAGCCGATATCTCTGCCTGTCTGGAACTGGCATGGGCTGTGTATCCGAGGGGGAAGACTCGTCATCCTCATCCTCCCAATCAGCCTCCGCATCAGCCCCCAAGCAGGCCAAACCAACAACACCTGCTCCAACTGGCTGTGATACTGCACCTCTACCTGTACCTGGAGCCCTGCGTGGTCGTCCTCTCCTCCCTGGCAGTTTCTGTGCCTTGCCTTTCTTGTTCGGTGCACCCTTGGGCCTGCCTGGTCTCTTGCGGACAAGAGGAGCTGTCAATGCCTCGTCACCCCCATGCAAATCACCTGGCTGGCTAGGCTGGGCCCAAGCTGAGGCCGGCTGGGATAGGGAAGCAAAAGAGGGAACTCCCTGTGCAACTGAGCGAGGAGGATGAGCTCGTGGAGTGTGTGCCCGTGGGGCTGCTGCAGGTGGAGGAACTGGCTGTGCAGGAGGCGAGTACAGTGGCGATATGTACTGAAAGGGGCGCTGTGGTGGCCGGTACTGGTACATCCTGGGTGCTGCCAAAGGAGGAGGATGTGACGTGGGTGCTGCCACTGGAGGAGCCACTGTGGATGTGGGCACTGCAAGAGAAAACCTGGGCACAGATGGTGGCCTGCCATGGAGACCTGGTGCTGCAGAAGTGGACGGCGATGGAGGGGCTGCAGGCCTAAATGGCATCGGTGGCACTGGAGGAGCTGTGCGACGCACATACACCCTCTGAGGAGCTGGAGGAACTGTAGGCACCCCATGCGGCTGCTCTGGCTGGGACTCTGTGTGTGGCATGCTGGCAAGAGATGATGGGGGCGCCCTGACACTCGGCATCTGCTGGGCCTCTGAATCCAATGTGGCAACCAAGTCGGCCAGCTGGGCATCCGAATACAAATGCTCTGGGCTCTGGGAATCATCCTGTGCACCAGCCTCTAAATCATCCTCTGCACCGACCTCTGAATCATCCTGTGCACCGACCCCTGAATCAACCCAAGCCTCATCCCGTGCCTCATCATGTGCACCCTGTAGACCCTGCATGGCCTCCCAATCTGTGCAATGAAAGTCATCAGGTGCCTCCTCTGGTGTGCTGTCGTAGTAACGGCCATGACTCTGTGCTGCACGCATCCAAACATCTGCGGGACCGGCATCTAAACCACTCTGCCCTCTATCAAGAGCCTCCTCCATCATGTCGACATAGGTAGGTATGCCACTGCCCCCCCCTGTGTGCCCTGCCTGTCTGCCGGTATAACCTGTGCCATGTGTCCCACCTCTGCCACGTGATGCACCTGTGACCCCTGCACGTGGCGTGTGCCCTGCACCTGTATAATCTGCCTCATCCCTCTCTGGTCTGGCAAACACAACCCGAATGGGCTCATCCTCATCATGCTCATCCTCTGACACTGGCTCATCTGCCTCATACAATGGGGGCTCTCTGTGCTCAAGCCCAAGCTCTCTCTCTCTCATCTCGGCAAGCTCCCTCTCTCTCTCTGCCATCAACTGTGTGCCCAGGTCATCTGCAGGCATGGGATGGGTGCTGTCCGTAGGCAAGTCAACCTGGCGCTCCAAATCAGATATCTTCGTCTGCAAGGTTTAAAATTTGCATGTCAGAGAGACAACTTTATCAAGAAATGAAACCAACATACCAGGAGTCAACCAACATGCTATGAAAGATTAGCTTATCACCTGCAATGCGCTCGTAATGGTCGGAAGCCTCCTGGCGAGACGTGCGTTGGTGCTACAGAACACCAACCGCTCCAACTGACTCACTGACAACCGGTTTCTTCTCCTCGTGTGAATGAGTGCCCATGTGCTCCAGTTACGCTCACACACGGAGGCAGCACAATCCTGTGGTGCGTGCATTGAAATACTTCAGCACATTGTGGCAGAGGTGAAACTTCAACGAAACACAAAAAATGGAGGATAAAATAAGATGCATACCTGAGAAAGGACACGCAGTGCAAGACGCTGTATAGATGGGTATGTGCTACCGAACATGGTCCACCAGGTAATGGGTAGCTGCCTCCTCTCTGGATCCTGGGCAGCCGGGTGGCCGAATGTGCCCATGCCGAAACGAAATGCAGCGAGCTCCTCCATGAGCCTGATAGGATCCAAACCTATGTGTGGACCCACCCTGTGAATGTACTGAAGCCAATCGGCCTCAAGCTCCCTGTCTGCGATCTGTGTCGGAGAGAGGAAGAGGGGATGCAGCATGTGTGCAACGCTGTGGATACTCCTGTGGAAGTAGTTCCATCGCGTCTCCCATATGAACTTCAGCTCTGTCATCCTGCAGGTGAGGGGCATGTGGTTTAGGGCATTACGAAAAAGCTTAACATTGACAGAAAAACAAACTAGCAAGTACTGAAAAGATAAAGGTCAATTGCAACACTGTACCGCTTACCTCTCTGGCTGCAAGATGGGCAGCTGCAGGAACTGTCCAATCCGGTCCATGAGCTCATACACCAGTCCAAGTGTCGACCCCTCGCTGTCAGCCATGCGGAGCACAATGTAGAGTGGTCGAAGCAGTCCTGACAATGTCTGTGCATCCCTCCAGAACTGGTCTCCCCTCACCGTGGAAGAAAAGTGCTCCCCATCCTCAGTGTGCGGAAATGTACTGGCACCCCAAAGATCACTGGCAACCATCTGTAGAAGTTGGGCCCTGCATCTGATCAAACGGTCGATGACCACCAAGTCGAATGCAAAGCGCGTGGGGGCTGGCTTACGGAGGTCCAGATGGCTAAACACCCGGAACATGGCAAGAACACGCCTCTTTCTGGTGACAAAATTCACCAGGAAGAGGGCCTCCCGGACGATGGCTCTAACCCAGGGAAGTGCTCCAATGTCCCCCATCAAAAGGTCTATGCCGTGGGCTGCACAGGGGGTATGAACAATATGAGGGAACTCGGCCTCTAGCAGTACACCCATCTGAATGCAGTTCGTGGCATTGTCCGTCACCACCGTGACGACATGCTGTGGGCCTATGGCTAGGATGGAAGACCTGATGACATCAAACATGAACTCTGCAGATATGACTCTCCCCCCCCTGCTGCAATCCACTGCCCTCAAAAACTGTGTGCCCATGCAGCTGGAGACCAGTATGTTGAGGATCGGCCTCCTCCTGACATCAGTCCAGCCATCGGACATGATGCTGCAACCGTAAGTGGCCCAGTGCCGACGCAGAGGCTCCATCTCTCTAGACAAGGACTCGACCCTATCCCTCAGCATGTGTGTGCGGACAACCTCTGAACTAGGGACTCTCCAGCTAGGGCTGACAGACTGTGCAAGGCGGAAGGCCCTTCTGAAGGGCTCAGAGTCGGCGATGGCAAAGGGCAGGTTCAGCTCGTAAACCAGACTGGCCACGGCCTGTGTGGCCTCTCTGTCCATGTGCGGCTGATGCGCGCCGCGAATGGTCTGCTGCACGAGGGCTCTCCCTGGTGGACGACGGGTGGTGGACCTCCAGCACGGTGCACCAACCGTGACGGGAATGGACGATGACGCGACAGGCTGGGCGCTGGTGGATGCATCGGCTGTAGACGTGGAATGGGGAGAGTGGGATGCACTGGCAGGGATGGGTGCAGCAGCATAGGTGGGGTGCACTGGTGGAGGGGCAACATCTGGCATGGGGTACGAAAACTGCTGGCTGAGGAGGTCATCCGGATGGGAAGGGAAGGAAGAAGGGATCTCTTCCACATCCTCGAAGGCCCGCCCAGTACCATCCTGGGCCTGCTCGGGTGGCGGAGAGTCCATGAGAAAGTCGTAGACTGGTGGAGTGCGAGCAACAGTGGGTGGTGGTGGAACCGCAGTGGCAACTGTCGGACGCGATGGGACGGGATCCACCGGAATCTGAGCAGATGGGGGTGCATGAGGCAGAGCTGTCTGAGGGGCAAAGGGACCAGAGGAGGATGCACTCCCTCTCCTCGTGCGTGCCAGCCAAGCAGGCAGCAACTCTGGGTTAGTCACATAAGGAGCGGTGCAAAATCGGAGAACGCCCTCCGAAATGGTGTTCTCCCCTGCCACGAGCCGCGGCCCGTAGGTGTCCAATAGTCGCTGCCTGTCGGTCTGTGGGACGAGGTAGACATTGTCAGGCGGGTTGCCGACAAGGCCAACAAGACCGGTCAGAAGATCGTGCGCTGCCGATACTGTCTCGTCGAGTTTGCTGCATCCCTCACTCGCCTTAAAGGCCATCTGCTCGGTGCACGCGCCAAAAATGGTGCCACCTTGAATGCTGCCCCTTGTGGCAGCATGACCGTCCCCGACAGGCAGCGACTACTGGACACCTACGGGCCGCGGCTCGTGGCAGGGGAGAACACCATTTCGGAGGGCGTTCTCCGATTTTGCACCGCTCCTTATGTGACTAACCCAGAGTTGCTGCCTGCTTGGCTGGCACGCACGAGGAGAGGGAGTGCATCCTCCTCCGGTCCCTTTGCCCCTTAGACAGTTCTGCCTCATGCACCCCCATCTGCTCAGATTCCGGTGGATCCCGTCCCATCGCGTCCGACAGTTGCCACTGCGGTTCCACCACCACCCACTGTTGCTCGCACTCCACCAGTCTACGACTTTCTCATGGACTCTCCGCCACCCGAGCAGGCCCAGGATGGTACTGGGCGGGCCTTCGAGGATGTGGAAGAGATCCCTTCTTCCTTCCCTTCCCATCCGGATGACCTCCTCAGCCAGCAGTTTTCGTACCCCATGCCAGATGTTGCCCCTCCACCAGTGCACCCCACCTATGCTGCTGCACCCATCCCTGCCAGTGCATCCCACTCTCCCCATTCCACGTCTACAGCCGATGCATCCACCAGTGCCCAGCCTGTCGCGTCATCGTCCATTCCCGTCACGGTTGGTGCACCGTGCTGGACGTCCACCACCCGTCGTCCACCAGTGAGAGCCCTCGTGCAGCAGACCATTCGCGGCGCGCATCAGCCGCACATGGACAGAGAGGCCACACAGGCCGTGGCCAGTTTGGTTTACGAGCTGAACCTGCCCTTTGCCATCACCGACTTTGAGCCCTTCAGAAGGGCCTTCCGCCTTGCACAGTCTGTCAGCCCTAGCTGGAGAGTCCCTAGTTCAGAGGTTGTCCGCACACACATGCTGAGGGATAGGGTCGAGTCCTTGTCTAGAGAGATGGAGCCTCTGCGTTGGCACTGGGCCACTTACGGTTGCAGCATCATGTCCGATGGCTGGACTGATGTCAGGAGGAGGCCGATCCTCAACATACTGGTCTCCAGCTGCATGGGCACACAGTTTTTGAGGGCAGTGGATTGCAGCAGGGGGGGGAGAGTCATATTTGCAGAGTTCATGTTTGATGTCATTAGGTCTTCCATCCTAGCCATAGGCCCACAGCATGTCGTCACGGTGGTGACGGACAATGCCACGAACTGCATTCAGATGGGTGTACTGCTAGAGGCCGAGTTCCCTCATATTGTTCATACCCCCTGTGCAGCCCACGACATAGACCTTCTGATGGGGGACATTGGATCACTTCCCTAGGTTAGAGCCATCGTCTGGGAGGCCCTCTTCCTGGTGACTTTTGTCACCAGAAAGAGGCGTGTTCTTGCCATGTTCCGGGTGTTCAGCCATCTGGACCTCCGTAAGCCAGCCCCCACGTGCTTTGCATTCGACTTGGTGGTCATCGACCGTTTGATCAGGTGCAGGGCCCAGCTTCTACAGATGGTTGCCAGTGATCTTTGGGGTGCCAGTACATTTCCGCACACTGAGGATGGGGAGCACTTTTCTTCCACGGTGAGGGGAGACCAGTTTTGGAGGGATGCACAGACATTGTCAGGACTGCTTCGACCACTCTACATTGTGCTCCACATGGCTGACAGCGAGGGGTCGACACTTGGACTGGTGTATGAGCTCATGGACCGGATTGGACAGTTCCTGCAGCTACCCATCTTGCAGCCAGAGAGGTAAGCGGTACAGTGTTGCAATTGACCTTTATCTTTTTAGTACTTGCTAGTTTGTTTTTCTGTCAGTGTTAAGCTTTTTCGTAATGCCCTAAACCACATGCCCCTCACCTGCAGGATGACAGAGCTGAAGTTCATATGGGAGACGCGGTGGAACTACTTCCACAGGAGTATCCACAGCGTTGCACACATGCTGCATCCCCTCTTCCTCTCTCTGACACAGATCGCAGACAGAGAGCTCGAGGCCGATTGGCTTCAGTACATTCACAGGGTGGGTCCACACAGGTTTGGATCCTATCAGGCTCATGGAGGAGCTCGCTGCATTTCGTTTCGGCATGGGCACATTCGGCCACCCGGCTGCCCAGGACCCAGAGAGGAGGCAGCTACCCATTACCTGGTGGACCATGTTCGGTAGCACATACCCATCTATACAGCGTCTTGCACTGCGTGTCCTTTCTCAGGTATGCATCTCATTTTATCCTCCATTTTTTGTGTTTCGTTGAAGTTTGACCTCTGCCACAATGTGCTGAAGTATTTCAAAGCACGCACCACAGGACTGTGCTGCTTCCGTGTGTGAGCGTAATTGGAGCACATGGGCACTGATTCACACGAGGAGAAGGAACCGCTTGTCAGTGAGTCAGTTGGAGCGGTTGGTGTTCTGTAGCACCAACACACGTCTCGCCAGGAGGCTTCCGACCATTACGAGCGCATTGCAGGTGATAAGCTAACCTTTCATAGCATGTTGGTTGACTCCTGGTATGTTGGTTTCATTTCTTGATAGAGTTGTTTCTCTGACATGCCAATTTTAAACCTTGCAGACGAAGATATCCGATTTGGAGCGCCAGGTTGACTTGCCTACGGACAGCACCCATCCCATGCCTGCAGATGACTTGGGCACACAGTTGATGGCAGAGAGAGAGAGGGAGCTTGCCGAGATGAGAGAGAGAGAGAGCTTGGGCTTGAGCACAGAGAGCCCCCATTGTATGAGGCAGATGAGCCAGTGTCAGAGGATGAGCATGATGAGGATGAGCCCATTCAGGTTGTGTTTGCCAGACCAGAGAGGGATGAGGCAGATTATACAGGTGCAGGGCACACGCCACGGGTAGGGGTCACAGGTGCATCACGTGGCAGAGGTGGGACACATGGCACATGTTATACCGGCAGACAGGCAGGGCACACAGGGGGGGCAGTGGCATAGCTACCTATGTCGACATGATGGAGGAGGCTCTTGATAGAGGGCAGAGTGGTTTAGATGCCGGTCCCGCAGATGTTTGGATGCGTGCAGCACAGAGTCATGGCCGTTACTACGACAGCACACCAGAGGAGGCACCTGATGACTTTCATTGCACAGATTGGGAGGCCATGCAGGGTCTACAGGGTGCACATGATGAGGCACAGGATGAGGCTTGGGTTGATTCAGGGGTTGGTGCACAGGATGATTCAGAGGTTGGTGCACACAGTTGATGGCAGAGAGAGAGAGGGAGCTTGCCGAGATGAGAGAGAGAGAGCTTGGGCTTGAGCACAGAGAGCCCCCATTGTATGAGGCAGATGAGCCAGTGTCAAAGGATGAGCATGATGAGGATGAGCCCATTCAGGTTGTGTTTGCCAGACCAGAGAGGGATGAGGTAGATTATACAGGTGCAGGGCACACGCCACGGGCAGGGGTCACAGGTGCATCACGTGGCAGAGGTGGGACACATGGCACATGTTATACCGGCAGACAGGCAGGGCACACAGATGTTTGGATGCGTGCAGCACAGATTCATGGCCGTTACTACGACAGCACACCAGAGGAGGCACCTGATGACTTTCATTGCACAGATTGGGAGGCCATGCAGGGTCTACAGGGTGCACATGATGAGGCACAGGATGGGGCTTGGGTTGATTCAGGGGTTGGTGCACAGGATGATTCAGAGGTTGGTGCACAGGATGATTTAGAGGCTGGTGCACAGGATGAGTCCCAGAGCCCAGAGCATTTGTATTCGGATGCCCAGCTGGCCGACTTGGTTGCCACATTGGATTCAGAGGCCCAGCAGATGCCGAGTGTCAGGGCGCCCCCATCATCTCTTGCCAGCATGCCACACACAGAGTCCCAGCCAGAGCAGCCGCATGGGGTGCCTACAGTTCCTCCAGCTCCTCAGAGGGTGTATGTGCGTCGCACAGCTCCTCCAGTGCCACCGATGCCATTTAGGCCTGCAGCCCCTCCATCGCCGTCCACTTCTGCAGCACCAGGTCTCCATGGCAGGCCACCATCTGTGCCCAGGTTTTCTCTTGCAGCGCCCACATCCACAGTGGCTCCTCCAGTGGCAGCACCCACGTCACATCCTCCTCCTTTGGCAGCACCCAGGATGTACCAGTACCGGCCACCACAGCGCCCCTTTCAGTACATATCGCCACTGTACTCGCCTCCTGCACAGCCAGTTCCTCCACCTGCAGCAGCCCCACGGGCACACACTCCACGAGCTCATCCTCCTCGCTCAGTTGCACAGGGAGTTGCCTCTTTTGCTTCCCTATCCCAGCCGGCCTCAGCTTGGGCCCAGCCTAGCCAGCCAGGTGATTTGCATGGGGGTGACGAGGCATTGACAGCTCCTCTTGTCCGCAAGAGACCAGGCAGGCCCAAGGGTGCACCGAACAAGAAAGGCAAGGCACAAAAACTGCCAGGGAGGAGAGGACGACCACGCAGGGCTCTAGGTACAGGTAGAGGTGCAGTATCACAGCCAGTTGGAGCAGGTGTTGTTGGTTTGGCCTGCTTGGGGGCTGATGCGGAGGCTGATTGGGAGGATGAGGATGACGAGTCTTCCCCCTCGGATACACAGCCCATGCCAGTTCCAGACAGGCAGAGATATCGGCTGCGAGAGTCAGCTCGAGGCCTTGAGTTGTCTCCAGAGCATTCGTCTGAGTCAGAGCCAGAGCATTGATTGTGGCTCTGTTGTTTTAGTTTCAGTAGTTTGTCTCTAGCAGACGGTCTACCATTGTACTCAGATGATTTTTCACATTATATACAGTGTTTGGCCTACATTATTTGCTGCACATTGTGCGTATGTCGCTCTGTACATGTGATGCTTTATTTTATGTTGAAGAATTCTATGTGCGTGTCTGAATCCTATTTTAATTTAATTTCATTTGAAGTGAATGCTAGCTTCACATATATGCACCTACATCATGAGCACAGCAATCACCCCTACACCCCAAACGACATTTCATAAACACATGTAATACATCTGCATTTAAAAAAATTACAGACATTGCATCTTACATGACCAGGCTCGCGTTGCACAAAAAACAACTATGTATATATTCAACCGTTGTATCAGGATAACATCACATATACTGTCATTTTTTTAAGCAGCCATGTAGTTATTTGCTGCACCATAAACTGCCGAAAACTACATAGCAACAGTCTGCCACATACGGGTGGACCTCATCTATTCTAAACATCCCTCACTGATCCTCCACCGACTCCTCGCCCTCGTCTGGTGCATTGTTTTGTCGCTCTTGCTCTGCCTCCCGGTTAGCCCGAGCTGCCTCCTGGTTAGCCCCACGTCTGGCCGCCCTTTCCCTGACCATGATGAGCTGTCGTCGTGTGAAATTCATTCCGATCTGCTCATCCAGATCCAACTCGACAGCGGGGACAGGATCCACAGCGGGGGCGGGTGGCTCCGGTTCCGGATTTCTCTGTCGAGTCTGTCGCAGCATCTCTCGGATATCTGCCTCTTGCTTCCGATGCCTCTCGTTGTGCCTTCGGATATCTTCCTCAAGCTTTCTCCTGGCTTCGCCCTCGGGCTTCGGTGGTATGCGCTCAGCCATCTCGATCGACCTTCTCCTCACAGCACCTTGATCCTTGAACACCCTCTCACAGCACCCTGGCTCTCAAACAGCCTCTCACAGCCTGTCACCGGCTCTCGCTTGCTCTCTCACTGTCTATCACTAGCCCTCTCACAGCCTCTGAAAATGCCGACCACAATGGCATTGTGAGTGCCTATTTATCCCCACAGCCTGATCGGCCATGTGGATCCCCATCATCCCTCCATGTGCCTCCGTACCTGCCCCCATGTGATGCTCCCCCCTGTGTTGGTCTCCCATTGGGCCCATGGTCTGCTCAGCCACAATGCCCATATGCCTCTGTACTTGCCCCCATGTGATGCTACCCCCCTGTGTTGGTCTCCCATTGGCCCCTCGGTCTGCTCACTCGCAGTGCCCATGTGCCATTGCAACAGTCCCCTGCATCATGTACTGTACCCTCTTTTTTTACACCCAGAACCCCCTTTTTTTACTTTTTTTTGTCCTTTTTTTGGTAGTTAATATGCAAAAAAAAATTACTAAAAATATATTAAAAAATAAAAAAAAATATTAAAAATGGTACCGCCCTGGTACCGCGGATCCCAGGGCGGTACCGTACCGGCGGTACCACTGATATGGTACCGGCGGTACCATACCAGCGGTACCAGAGGGTACTATGATATATATGTATATATATATATTTATATATATATATTTTGCGATTCTGGGAGGAGAAACGCGTTTCTCAGAAACGCGGTTTCCGAAACGTCCCCTCCCAGAAATGCGATTCTGTGCAACTATGATTTGTAAAGAGTTCAAATGAATTGGGAAGAATTTATAGTGTATGTAATTGGTTTTTCTTATGCACATTGATGATGTACTCAAATCAATCTTCCTATGGGGAATATTGATCCAGAAAATCCAACCCTAGGTTTTTCATGATTTGACCTTGAATTGATTTAAGAGTCATGAGATGTTGCTCAAGTATGACTAACAATGTTTAGGTTAATGCAAAATGGAGAGATTACACATTAGCCTAGTGATAGTACTCTCAGATTCACTCTCTAAAGCTAATTGCAAATAAAAATTTGTAAAGCTCTTCATTTTTCAGAATAGTTTGTAGAAATCTTACTTGCATGTTTGATTGGGACTTGGCTGCAGGGGTGATGTGATTGCTCAAATTAGACATGGAAGAAACCTTGCATCACGACTGTCTCCATTGTGTCAAATGGTGGAACTCCCTGGTGGCCATCTTGTCACACATGAAAACAACATTGAGGTAGTTTTGTGTACATGATGAGCTATACGAAGTGCACACTGGGAAAAAAGTGTTGCATACTATTTTGGTAACATGTTTGATTTTCTTTACTTGCAACAAGTTAGAAGGTCAATTTCAGAGTAGTACAATAAACAATTTTATGCTAGCAATTATACATTTATTATATTCAATTGCTACTTGAAGAATAAGAAAACACTTATGGGTATTTGTAATTGAATCTCTGCAAATATTTCTTGCAACACGTTTTAAAATAAAGTTCAATTTTTGCAACCAAATTATTGAGCTCATTAGATATTGATCAACCATAGCCTCGTACCACCACCTTTTTCTCCAGGCATGATCATCATACAAAGTCAATGTTAGAGGATGAGGCAACTATCCCCTTTAGACACCAAGACCGAAGACAAGGTCGTCAACCTCTGAGACCTACCGCCTCAAGAATCTGATGTTAACGGTTATATTCCATCGGTATGTCTATATCCAAATTTCCTATCACATCATCATCATCCCACCATTATGACATTTTTGAAACATGTATCTCAAGACTTTACTTGATGTTATCATTGTAAATTTTTTGGGTACGTATCTAGAAAGGTGATTCATGGAGCTCCTTATGAGCCCTTCTAATAGTTCTATAGTATGGAAAATTACTTCACTAGCTACATGTAATATATAGCTAAATGTTGTAACAATTTTCTCTAGGAGATATTTTTTCTCCCTTGGTTAGTTATTCACTTTCCATTAGTCTTATAGTAACGACCAACCAGGAGATGACCAAGAACGAGATAGAAATGGATACACAGGAGAGACTAGTGGAGATCAAACCACTCAACCAACTAGAGAAGAATCTCCCAAGAGGAGCAACATCTTACCCCCGAGCCATGACTGGTGAAAGCATAATGAAAAAAAGGACACATGTAACTTAGAACTGAAAATCTAGCATCATGGAGGGCATGTCTCTACCACTATAAAGGTTTGGTGATCTGTGCATGTGCTTCATGCAACCCTCATGCAATCCAGTTTAACTCCAGTTACAATTCCCATGTGCAATCATCATGCATACTCCTGTCACAAGCCATGCACTGCTTTACATGTCTCAATGGAGTTTGAGTCCTCACATATCAATTAAGTACCCAGGGGGCCTATAAGATCTCACTTAACAATATGTCACCGAAGGTCTCACTGCCTTACCTGACTAGGTAAGGACGTAACACTTCTACACCTTATGGTTCTCCAAAGACATTAATAGAACTCTCTCTCTCTCTCTCTCTCTCTCTCTCTCTCTCTCTCTCTCTCTCTCTCTCTCTCTCTCTCTCTCTCTCTCTCTGGACAACAGGGGCCTGTGCCTGCTCCTAACCCTAGTCCCTCCCTATCCCCGGTTCGTATTCCTACGGCTTATCCTTCCTCAGATATCACCGATCTTCATACCCTATCCGTCCCTCTTACTCCCTTTTTTTCTATGATGGACTATTCTAGCACCAAGGTCTTTGAAAACTTTCTTGCCTGTGAACTTGAATCACTTAAAGCTGAGGTTCAATCCCGACATCCAAAATGCATTAAAGGAAGCAAGTAATTTCTTGAACACTACGCTGTCCCATCATAGCAATGGAATCGATAAAGTTTGGCGTCCAAAAAAAGATATTACCATGCTTGTCATTCGTTTTACATCGTTGGAAGAACGCAGATCAGTACTCCGTCTTAAATCCAAACTCAAGGGTACCAAAATTTACTTGGATGATGACCTTACCTTTATTCAGGTGGAAGAACGTCGAAGAGCTTTTCATGAAGCTCGTGAGTAGGGCAAAATTGCTATTTGTAGAGATGGACAAGTTAAATACATTGATGGCAAGTCATACTAGGTAGCCAGGGGCCCCGGGCATGGGAACGCCCCGGGCCCCCATCCATCACCTTCTCCATTGCGTGTAGGTGTTTGGAATTGTAATGGGATACACTCATCTTTGACAACTGGTGATCTTTTGAACTTCATTACACATGGAGACATTCTATTTTTCACTGACATAGATGAGAGCTCCTTGAGGGGACTACCGAAATTTTATGGATTTAGATGGTATTCAGCATTTAGGGCAGAGACACGGATCATGAGTAGCAGAGGTTCCGGTGGGGTTGCATGTCTATATCGGGAATCTTTACAGCCGGTCCTTTAGTCAGTCAGCCAAGATGAGCATGCGTGCTATCTTTGGATTCGCCTCATTGGTCAAAGCCTTGGATTGGACAGGGATACTTTTATAGCCATTTGTTACTTTCCTCCTGAGACATTTACTTTTGCTGATTGTACAGATTCTCCATATGCGGATCTTTCTTCCGATATCCTCCGTTTTTTAGAGCATGGTCATATTATATTGACTGGTGATTTTAATGGCAGAACAACCTCCTGTCAGCCAGTATTTCATGACATTGCAGACTCACTTCGCATACAGGCCCTTGATGATGTGGATATGGGTATTATCGAGACTTCTGCTGATGTTGCCGGTCCAGTCACGACCTATGGTGAGTACCTACTTCATCTGGGAGCAGCTCATGAGTTAGCCATTTTTAATGGCCTCTCATGCTGGCCCAATTCTGGTGCCTTCACTTGCCACCTCATAGTGGCGGTCATAGTGTGGTGGATTATCTCATTAGATCCCCCCTTCTTATCTCTCTCATCTCTGATTTTCACATCTCTTCCACTACATTGTCCGACCATTCACACCTATCTTTCTGCCTTGGGCATATTGCACAATCCAATATATATCCTACTCCTGTTACTACTCCTAAGCGTGCACCTATATACCGTTTTGATCCCATCCTCATTCCTCTATACTAGGAATCTCTCACAGCCTTACTTCATCACTTCTCTACTGACACTTCACTGGAGGATCGAGCTACTTTCCTCACTAATGCTCTTCATACGGCAGCCACACTTTCTTTCCCTTCCCATCGACCTCCAACCAACTCTCTTTCACATAAAACCCGTGCTCCTATACAACCTTGGTATGACTCTGACTGCCTTTTCCTTCATCAAAAAGTTATCCAGTGTCAATCCCCCTATCTCCTCCATGATATCCTGCACCCATACCGAAGAATCCTCCACAATAAAAAAACGCACTTATAATACAAATAAAGGAAAAAAGCTTATTAATCTTCTTTCCAGTTCCTCTATTGGTGCTTTTTGGCATGCCTTTATCCCTCGCTGTCCACCCCCCTCATTGACTGATCTCCATATCTGGAGTGAGTATGCCACGACTTTATATACCTTACCTGCTGATACCCCCATTGTTATCTCTCCTCGTCCCTCTGAGTTTTCGTTCTTCACTGCTGTTATGGTTCTCGTAGCCATTAAGAAGTTAAGAACTCGTCGCGCCTGTGACATTGATGACCTAGAACCTGAACTCCTCCCCCATGCTCTGACACACTTGCACCGGTGCTATCCACTCTCCTTAACCAAGCAGTTATTCACGGTTCACCCCATCGATAAGAGTGGGGATCCCATGAAACTTGATAACTACCGCACTATCATGATCAGACATACCATTGCTAAATTCTATGGCACCATTCTACAGTCAACAGTGAGTACAGAGGCAGAGACTCGGAGACTTCATGCTTTGGGACAACAGGCTGGTTTTCGGACACACTACTCTACTACATACCACATCCTCACACTCTGATCTATCATTGAGCAGGCCAGACATAGACGAGAGTGAGTTTCTTGCTGCTTTGTGGACTTCAGGAAAGCTTTTGACTTAGTTCCACACCATTTACTCATCCAGAGGCTCAGAGACTTAGGCTTTTCCATGGATGCCATTTTGGCTATGATGGCATTATATGAGAGAGTTTTGGATTGTTTTAGAGACACATTAGTCATTTTTGACCTAGTATGGAGCACCATTGGGGTGAAACAAGGGTGTTCCCTTTCACCTACGCTTTTTGGCTTATATATTGATGAGCTTGATAGGATGGTGGGATTGGCTGTAGTCTAGGTGACATACTTATTGCTATACTGTTATATGTTGATGACGTGGCTTTAGTCTCACCGCTTAGAGAGGGACTCCTTATACTTATTTGGGTGTGCTATTCAGTGGTCCGATTTTTAGTATGCGGCAGGCAGCCTCAGATCGCCTTGGGAAGGGTCGTGCTTCCCTCGTCTAGCTTGAGAGATTTTGTTTCAAGAGTTATATTCATGATGCTCCCAGTAAGTGTCGTCTCTTCAACACTATGGTCACTCCTACAACATTATATGCGGCAGAGGCTTGGTGTACAGGTATTACCTCCTCGGATTGATCCCGTATATCTCGACTCCAGGCCTCATGCTATCTCGGATGATTAGGGCTAAGCCCTTAGTCCCACACCAGATTATCACTGTCGAGTTTGCTGTTCCTCCTATTTTTTAGTAGGTGGTCAGTGGTCACTATGAGGCTTGAGCATTCATGTGGTTGGTGTGCATGAGGTTTTAGATTGTTTTTTTTCTAGGTCTAGGGGTTAGGGTTTAGTGATTTAGGGTAGGTCTTAGGCGTCCATTGGCATTACGGTTTAGGTCTTAGGCGGCTCTCGGCTTGTTTTAGCTCCCTTTTTCGACCTATCCACTTTCCATTGAGTTTTGAACCTTTTGTATAGCATCTTGAGGGCTTCTATAGCCGTGCTTGTGGTAGGACGAGGCGTGTGGTCGAAGGTGGATCGAGGCGTGTGGACGAGGCATGTGGTTGAAGGTGGATCTCTTGGAGGGAGACACTGTAGTTTTTACAGGTTCAGGTGCATGCAAATGGCATTGCTTGTTTTGTGATGCCACTTTGCTACCTTTTGTAGCATGAAGACAAGGATCAGAGCCCACGTGCTTGGACCATGTATGGCAGTTTTTGCACCTGAGCGAGAGCGCCTATTGAGCACATATGGAGTAGCAGTAGCAGTAGCGACTGGGTGGGCAGTTGGGTTCTATTGGCACAAGATCATGGGTTGGCAGTAGTGGTGCAAGGCCAGGGCTATCACAGACTTCCACAGAGCCAGGCCCGTCATGGCCACCATTAGTAGCAGCAGCAGGGCCATCATCTACAGGAGAAGCTTTTACATCAGGGGAGTCAGTTGGGGGAGGGCCTACTTAGGGTAGTGGACCAGGTTCAATAGAGGCGGTCAGTCCCTATGTCAACTATGGGAGGTGTGAGAGAGCACACGATGGAGCACACGCACGCCCTAGAGTTAGGCCACGACCACATGCACTTACACAGCACAGGGCGAACAGATTTCGACAGACCACAATGAATGCAAGGTGGCAGCAGACGCACCGTGAGGTAGCCACTAGACTTACATGCCAATTTTTTTTATAGTGGATACCTTTCATTTGCCTTGGCCAACACCCCACTATCTTCCATGATATGATGAGGGAGGTTGTAGCCTGTGATGCCACTTAGAGACCGGCCACACGTGATGCAGATAGTTAGGGACACAGCCGCACATACTCGAGGAGGATTCCTTATCTTCCTACTCGTCTACCAGTGATAGCGATGAGGAGGAATCACCATATGATCATGATGCCTCCGAGTCATAGAGATTCATCGTTTTATCTTGTGTCGCATGATTCTATGAGTCCATTTTCCATCTATCATATTCATGTACTTGGCGATTGGCCCACTCATTGTATATATCAAAGCTTTATTGTTTATGACATTAGGCATATTGATCATTCTCATGAGGCATGTGGGGAATGTGGATCAATTTCCATGTTTTTGGACCATATACACTTAGCACTATAGTCTGCACTATGTGATTGCCTCCAAGTTTCAGTTTTGGTATGTAGCTTGCTGGAGCCTACATGCTTTGTTCAATTAGTGAATGGACTTCAATGTAATATGCTTTGTTCAGTTAGTAGTATTTACAAGTTAGTAGTTATTGTGCTTTGCAATGTGTTTAAATTTTTTTTACATCCCTACATGTTGTTTTTTCCCACCCTACTTGCGTGATCTCTGGTGGTACTCCTTGGAGCATGAGGACAGAATGGGTTTCGTTTACCTCGTCCGCCTTTCTCTCGTATAGGACCGCAAGGGAATCTCGTTCGTGGATCATTCGTGTTCGCGAACCGTTCGTGTTTGCGAACCGTTGGTCTTCGTCTTCATTGACTTTTGTGTTCGCGAAACTCTTCGTGTTTCGTGTCTCCAGATGTTCGAGTTCGCGAACATGTTCTTCAGGCGAGGGGCCATAAGCTAGCAAGGCTTTGTATTCAGAAACGCTTTGTTTCTTCAGCTCCCTCTCAAAGCATGGTAGCTTTATGATCCCGAGACTGCTCCTTTGCCTCTCAAAGAGTCCTTTGTCCAGAGCCTTTGTGAAGATATCAGCAACCATATCTTTCGTTCCGATGAAGGTGGTCTACATCATCTTCTTCCCAATCAGATCCCTGATCAAGTGATACTTGATCGCAATGTGCTTCGTCCAGGAATGGAACACGGGATCCTTCGTGAGGTGTATTGCAGAGGTGTTGTCCATCTGCAAGACCAGTGGCTCGTTCCTTGTTTCACCCAATTCGTCCAGGAACTGCCTTAGCCAAATTATTTCGTTGGCCATCTTTGCTGCTGCTACGTACTCTGCTTCGCAGGACGACTGGGCTACAATGGTCTGCTTCTTGCTGACCCAGAGAACTGCTGCTTCTGATGCGATGGTGCATCCTCCTGAAACGCTTTTACAGTCGTCCCTGAGAGATGCCCAGCTAGCATCGCTGTAGGAAAGTATCCTGAGACCTGCACCACGACAATAACACAAGCCATAATCCCTCGTTAATTGAAGATATTGCAAAATTTGTTTCGCAATCTTCCAATGTGTCAAGCCTGGATTCGTGCAGAATTGGCTCATCCTGAATACTGCATAAGCAATATTAGGATCTGTGTTGTCTGCAAGGTACATCAGTGAACCTATCAGCCTTCTGTAGGCAGTGAGCTGCATTTGTTCTCTTTCTTCCTCAGTCTTTGGACAGTCGTCATTTGTTAGCACCGTTCTTGCGAGCATTGGAGTGTTCGCTCCTTTGCAGTTCAACATCTTAAAGTCCTCTAGGATCTTCTGGGTGTATCTGGACTGGTGAAGGTATAACTTGCCTCCCTCATAGTCCCTTTCAATTTGTAAGCCTAGGTAGCACCTGGCTTCTCCCAGATCCACTATCTCGAAAGGCTTCGAGATGTCTGTCTTTACTTCAGCAATTAGCTGCTCACTCCTGCAAAGTATCAGAGTGTCGTCCACATATACAGCCACTATGATGATCTACCCATCTGTAACTTTGACATACACATTGGAGTCAGCCAATAGAGGCTTGAATCCCAATGATTTCAGGGCCTGATCCTTCTTCTTGTACCATTGTCGGGCTAATTGCTTCAGACCGTAGATGCTTCTATGCATTCTGCATACATAGTCAGGAAGTGAATTCGAGACAAATTCTGGGGTTTGATCCATGTAGACCTCTTTGTCTAATTTACCATGCAAGAAGGCTGTCTTCTCGTCCACAATGTGGATCCTGAGGTCATAAGCTGCTGCATATGCGAACAACAGACGTAGGGACAAATGTTTGATGACAAGAGAGAAGGTTTCAGAATAGTCAATACCGTATCTCTGAGAGAAACCCTTCGCTAGACTTGTATTTCGTCACACTCCCGTCTGGTCCATATTTGTAGTGGGTTTCTTTCCTCGCCTATCCTCAACCCAAGATCTAATCAATCTAGCATCAAGGAGATGAAGTTAGTTGTCACGCGTAGGTTTGTTCCCATGAGAGCGATAGTATAGTTCAGATTTCAACATGAATGGAGGATCCAACACTAACATCCATTAACACTAAGCATTAACACTACATCCATTAACCCTACTTCCATTAACCCTAAATCCACAACAATGATAGAAACTTACTCTTTCTTTCTCTCCCTCTCTCTCTCTCTCACAAAAAGCATAAAAAATAGCAATCCCAATAATGATCAAATCCAACAATTAGCAAAATCCAAAGAAAGCATAAGAAATGGAGGAAAAGAGAGGAAGAGCAAGGACATTCATCAATCCATTTCTAAAGAGAACCAATCTGCTTTATTGAAATGAGGAAATGAACATCAGGATCGGGTTTTAAGAATATTTCGAGATTTCTTTTTCATACTATTTCTGGTCATCTTTTGAATATTCTACGATCATCAATCTTCCTACAATGAATCATATAGAACATGGAAGATCAAAATTTTAGTTATTAGGCATTTTTTCACTTCACCTTTTCCATAGTGTTGCATATCTTTTTGAGGATTCCCTTCCATCAATGTTTTCCTATGTTAGTTTGTCCTTTGATAATAAAAAATGTTAATTCTTACAAGGAAGTTAAATAGCTTAATTGCTTAATTGACCGTTTCCATGACTATTCCATTGAAATTCTTCAACAGGTTCTAACCATATCAATGATGGTTGCGAGCATATCATTGAGATTTTTGAAAATTTGCATAGGTTGATTGGATACATAGGCAAACACAGATTTTTCACTTGATATTTGAGATGAGGCATTGACACAAAATTCATGTCATATGACCCAATAGTTTAACCTAGAAGTTGTTGAGGTGTGAAAGTGAAAGTATTGTTTTACATTTTTTGCACTTAGCATAGGAAAAGTGTAGATCTAGTTCACTTATGTAAAACCTATGTAAAGCCACAACCTTAGTTAAAGTACTTAGACCCCATGGAACTGGCGGCCTGCTTTATTAACATTGAAAGAAAAAGTACCTGGGGGCTCCATTCAGCCTAAGATATGTCGTTTTGCAGCACATCCGAATGAGTCCCCCGGACTTTCTGTTGGTCGCACAAGTTGAGCTCTTTGAGCTTGGAATCGGCACTCGGCTCCTTCTTTGATGTAGAAGCTGCAGGCAATGTGGCTCCGTTTGATCCTGTGTCTCATCTCGAATTGATCTCCTAGCACAGCTCTGACGACACAAGGTCCTTTGCCATTCGGTAACCGCGAACTTCGCGTGCACCTGAAATTTCACAGGCATGCATCTTTGCACACTCCTATGAGCACACAAGAAGGGGTGTTAATTTTAGTTTTATTAGGCAAAAAAAAAATTACCGTCTTTATGGGACATCCCAGGCTGCCCGGGCGCCACATTGTTTGTGGCTGCCCAGGCACCCAAATTTAAAAAAAAAAGGAAAGCCAAGGGTGCGCTGAGGCACGATTTGCCACGTCAGAAACTAGTGGATAGTAGTTGCTTTAGATGCCTAGATCATGCCTTAGTCCGTGCGTCCAAGTAGCCATTTGAGCCCGTTTTTGACAAATGCATTGGCTTAGTGTGTGTACTCAAGAGTTGGCTGTTGTCGGAGGCCATTGTAGTGACTAATTTTTTAATACATAAGTAGTACAAAGAAGTAAATCATGTGAAATGCAGGAGAAATCACTGTTTTCTAGTTCTGTAACAGTTCTTTTGGATAATAGTTGCCATTCTTAAAATAGGCTGCTTCTTTCTAAGAGACCCAATTTTGAACCATGAATTCTTCTGATTTTGAAAAGGCGCGAAACCGTGTCAGATTGTCCTAGTGTATTTGTACAATGCATGTGGGTGTGTTTCCTCTGGCCCCAATGTGTCATATCACAAATGCATGCTCTAATTTTTAGGACAATGCAATTTTCCCTGCTTATTAAGAGATAATCTTCAAGAAAGGAGGTACATGCAGGCGGTTGTGTAAGCGAAACTGGTTATGCAAGGACCAAATATATGAGTTGGATAAGAACCCCTCTGAGGGTTCATTTGATGTGTTGTTTTCTTGTAATGATGGTCTCACGGATTCTGGCCTTTTGCATAATAGTATGTGTTTTTAGTTCAGATTCAACAATCATAGCACAATCAAGTGCTTCCAAGTAAAAGTGGGAAAACAGCTCTTCACTAAAAACCATAAATTTTCTTTCCACAAATCAAGTCTTTTTGTCATTCCCATGCTGTGATTTTACTATGTTGTTGAAAGAAATCACCAGATTACTTTGTCATTCTGATCATGCTTTTTATGGAATCAGAAATTTATCTTGTTTTTCTATATCCATATTCTCAGATACTAAATTAAAGATTGTGCTTAGGCATGTAGAAATAAGACAGATCTTAGGAACAGACTCAAGCGGAGCTTTGTAACTGCTACTTATTCAGATTCAACTTTTTGTATAACAGGTAAATCAGGTTCTAGTCAACCTAATACAAGCTGGAAACTACAATATCCGTCATTTTGAGTCAGGGAATCCTTTGGCTGACATGGAAATAAGTAAGTTCGTTTTTTGGTAGGTCATAGTAGGTAAGTTGCAATGTGTGGATCACCTAGAATGCTTAGGGGATCCATACATGTGGATGAGGTGCTCATCAATCACCTGCTAATACAGTTACAAATGGGGAGGGAGTTTGTTTTGTTTTTGAATCCAATTTTGAATATTTAGAACACCAACTTCTTTGCTCTTCCTAAGTTTGTGTTTTCTGGAGAATATTGCAGAAGCAGAACCTTACATGTATCATTTCTACAGGAGAAGAAAACAGATTTCTTGTTTTCCTTCTGGGTGTTTGTAAGCAGTGTTTACCTGAATGGTGTTCGTGGCATTACTTGATCAGACTCACATGCTGGCTTTGGGGACAAATTTTACCAAAATGTTGGTTCAAGTATGTGGAGCTCCAATAGTGGTTACAAAAGATCTATAGCAACTATTGTTTTGTTAGATTCAGGCATACAAATATGTTGAAGGGCGTAAGCCCTGGTCATTTTCAGCTACATCTTTCCAGAGGAAAGTGAAGGATTAGCTTTGCATTAGTTGGAGAAAGGAATGCTTTTTACCAAACTGTTTAATGCGAAAAAAATTCTCATGTGAATGATATTTCAAATTATTTTAGGTATTTATCATGTTGATACTCCAAAACCTATGTTCAATAATTGGCAGTTTCATCATTGGTCAGCATATAATCAGGTTATGGAGAGGCTGATGCCAGAGAACAATATTTACATGTCTATTGGTTAACCATCTGGTTTTTGTCTTCACTCTTTCACCAAGAGACTCACTTGTACTGCTTAAATATTGTCTCAAGGTGTTGCTTAGATATAGCACTCTCATAGAACTGATAGGTGATTTTTTCTGCAAGATTCATGGATGTGCCCTTTGTTAACATTCTTGGATGGAACTTAAAATTCTGTCTTCTACCAGTATACGTGGGCTCCACATATTTCTGGAGTAAATTTGTGTGACATTATGCCTAATAAATTGTGTTTATAAGCACATTGCAGGAAATAATGGCTGGTGCTTTTATCTCGCCTCTAACATATGGCTCGATGAGATGACTCATCATTATATCCTTACAATGTGCCTCTAAACATACATTATCTACTCCATAATTTATAACAAAATTCTTTATAACCTATACAACAATATGTACCCTTTTCTTATTCATGTCCTGGTAGTTTCTGAAATGCTATAAACCATTATACAGCAAAAGACAAGCTTTTTATTTGAACTATCTTCAATAGCATGTTCATCTTGTGCAATCAGTAATCCTGAATGTAAACATAATCTGGTGATGGGAGCAATACTGGCACAACACACAGGGACCATAGATGCTCGTATGTAGCAAATTGCCTTTATCGACATAACATATATAATCAAAGAAGAGAGCTACTGCTTGCAAAAACCTCATTAATCGTCAATTGGATAAAGCTTATTCTTATGCCATTGTATTGCTCCTTTGAAGCACAATAGCTTCCAGAATTGGAGTCTTCCAGGGATTGAAATGGGGAAATCCCTGCTTATGAATGCCACCTTGTGTAACATTAGATGTGTTCCATAATATAGTGCTTATTCCATGGGTACTTTCGGAACCATCAACCTTCATGGTTTATCTTGTGTACCACACTATATCACTGATGTATTTGCCATAATGTTGTGATTGACTTAGGCTGAAAATTTCATTCATATCATATATAAAGACTATCCAAGGCATGACTCAAGGAGGCGTTATTTTTGGTTGTCAATTTTTTGTTTTGCAAGAGACTTTCGTTTCTTTGGTGTTGACATGGAACATGTCATATAGGATGCAATGCACTGTGTACTTAGGCAACATATATCTAGATCAAAAGAAATGTCCAAGTGTATGGTACTAAAAACATTGATGAGCTTTATCTTGTATTGTCAAATATTCTTCCATTATTTGGAGCAATTATTCATTGGTTAGCTTGG
This sequence comes from Diphasiastrum complanatum, assembly GCA_029204225.1. Classification (NCBI taxonomy): domain Eukaryota; kingdom Viridiplantae; phylum Streptophyta; class Lycopodiopsida; order Lycopodiales; family Lycopodiaceae; genus Diphasiastrum; species Diphasiastrum complanatum. The sequence goes on from MU831651.1 coordinate 60,153, forward strand.
CATCCAAAGTTTCTTTGGTCCCAAATTCAAGCCCCCTTTTGGAAACCAAGATGCACTTTATGGAAAGTAAATAATTTTATAAAATCATTGTAAGGCATATAATAGTAATTGCAATTATTTTGTTTAATATACATGAGCTTTCATCTCCTACATCCAAGATGAATATGACAAAATAAGGAAAAAAATTTATGACCTAAAAAAAAATGAAACATGTATTTTACTCTAAAATTTTCCGAATAAATTATGTATTTTGACTTACTAACGTGTACCAATTGGTTGAATATGCTTACAAATATTGTTGAGTATAAATCTATCCATGTGCCTAAATCTAGATAGTATATTGTTGTGATCTTATTTCCACAAGCTCTCATTGTTTTATTAAATAGCCCTAAAAGCCAATTACAATGAAAATAATGCCCAATTTCATCAAATGATGCTTTACCACTATATATTGCTTCTTAACGTGGATATAAGAGCTAAATAAGTTTACATCTATATCTATGTTTAGAATGTGGGGGACAAATTTTAGTATTTAGAGTATTGTTAATAGTTTCTTGTTAATGGTTATATTCATACAATATAGCACAATTTTGTTGTTTTCAACAATTATTTCACACCAATTTTTCGAATTCCATTTATGTTTTCAATTTTTTAATATATTTTTTAATGGAGATTAGAGAATCACTCCAAGTCCAAAAGAAGCTTGTACAACACAAGTGTTTGGACTCTCATGTTGTAATCTGAAAGACTTGAATAACAACATTTTGAGTGCTCCAACCTCATAGGGAAGAAACTAATACCTGTAAGTGATGTAAAACATCACGGAAGTAAATAATTTGCATGAATGGTTTCTCATCAATGAGGATATATGTTGGCAATCATATCTATAAAGATATTTGTACGAGTGAAAATCATTAAGCTGGCATATATTATATAAGTATTGCTTATAGTGACATGTTGAAACCATAATTTTGACAGGAATGAAATCCTTCTCGCCATTGATTTTATCCGCTTCAAACACATGATGAAGTAAAATGCTAAGTGACCTAGAAGAAGTTTCCAATATATGGCCTGTTGCCAAGGTCTGTCTCACTTCCTGATATGTAGTAGTGATGTACATAGTGATCATAAGAAATGAGATGATGGGTACACCAGGTTTTGGTAGCAGGACGTGTGCATAGACCTTACCTTTATACTATACGTGTTTCTTCTGGTTGTTTTGTTTTAAATGAGTGAATTACCCCCTTTGGAACTGACAAGATAGTTCAGTCAATTATTATGTTTCAAAGGGTTGAGAGTTTGTGAAATAACCATGTGCTGCTGAAGATATTTCTTACTCACGATTATTTCTTCTACCAGATCAATAAAATTTAAAAGATGTGCTCTTGTAGATAGTCTTTCTTGATTGACGTATGCAGAATGCTTAAGGTTTAGTTTATAGTGAAATGCGGTCAAATTGAGCTAATTCTCTAGTTCATATCGTACTGACAGTGTAGGCCTCGTTACTTCTGCCAAATTACAAGATAGTATCATTGTCCATTAACATCCATCGGTTACAGGCCGTTTTGAAAAGATTGTGCGATCACACAGTTGTCTCTGGATACCAGCTGAGTAGAATGTCTTGAATGGGACAGCCAAATCTTTTGGAAAAATTGTTTTAGATGTTTGGAACAAGAGACCATATCAATGATATTATATATTGATGAGGAAGGTTGCCAGTTATCTATCTGGCGACATCTTAGCTGAAGTTGAGACCCACCAATTTTTCTGGTTAAAGGTCTTATAATTCGCATGCATTTCAGAAACTACTTACTGTAATCTGTATCAACCAATGTCATAATTATGGCCGTATTCGATTTACTTAATACTGAAAAAAAAGAAAAAGGCAAAAAAGTTTATTATACCAAAAATTAAGTGTGCTCTGCTGCCTAGAAATTGTGATTGAACCACGCAATTTTCAGATCTAGTTTCAAAACAGTTGTAATCTACTGGGAGCAAATTAAGAAGATTCATGCTCTTCACATGGGCTCATTCATGTTTGGAAGGTGAAACCTATTGAGTGAATATGTCGTACATCAAAGATGTATCTGGGCAATGACACTGATACAACAAAACCAGAAACAAATTAGGATCATGAAGATTCGCATTCACAGGAAGGGATGGGCAAAACTTTGTACATGTTACGGTCATAAACTGCTCTGAGCTACACGACTTTATTCCTTGCGGCTTGAAAATACTAAAGGCAACATGATAAAAAGATTAGAAACCTGACCAATAAACGCTGAAGCTGCTGCCTAATTCAAACTAAGTCTCTTGAAAATCTTACGGGCAACATTGACAGTTCTTCAATATCACCACAATTCAGCCTTTTGGCTGCCACCTGTATATGGGATCGACCAAAAAACATAGATACGGCTATTTTTGGAGTAGTGCCAAGACTGGATTGACTGTTGATGCTAATCATGAACTTCCCTTCTAATTCTGCTGCATCGTCTGTTATGTAGCGAGGCTCTACCTCGTTACTGCTATATAATTCAATTTCTACTCGAGTCTGGTTACCAAGAAAAGGGCTCATAATTTGCTTGATAACGTAGTTCACTGGGACTTCTTCCCCCTTTCTCACAAACACGCCAAATACGTTACAACAATACGCATCTCCATTTTCATCTTCGGTCATGTAATCGGGGCAGTCGCCTCTTTGAAACCTTCTTACTACTTTCACACCATACGTCTTTTTCGCAATTCTAGACATTATCATTTCTTCTCCCAGCCCAAGAACTGCAGCCCCACAGCAGATGGCACTGCCTGGGTTAGGAGGGCGAATAATTGCTCGCACCCTCCTCCCGAACTTCTCCCTGATCCTCTTCATCATGTAGGGAGATGCGGAAAATCCACCAACTACCATGATGACTTCAAGGCCTTCTATGAAACTCTCCTCCATCAGACCTAGCACTTTATGTACAGTGGGATAGAAGAATTTCTGTAAATCGTCATAACTCAGCTCGATTGCATCATACGAACTCCTAGCTGGTATTCCCAAACGGCTGTCGTAGTCCTCCCAAGCTTCAGCTAGCTTGGAAGGAATATCCAAGTCAAACATCGATAATTCATCGAATGATCTCTTCAGTGAATCCCATTGTTTCTTGATATCTAGCTTGATGAAAGAATCACTACCCGCAACTTCAGTCAGGCAGCCAACTTCATTCTCCAAAAATTCCCAAAAATCGTTATCTACAAACGTACCTCCGCAAACAAGCCCCGTGGAGCAAGTGACTTCCTTTACTTTCAAGGATGATCCTAAACCAGTCTTCTGGTGTATCACAAGATCGACCGTTCCCCCTCCAATGTCGACTACCATAAATTTGTCTCCTTTGCTAAGTTTATGATCTTTCACGTTCATCAGGCAATAAATCGATGCAGCCTCTGGTTCAAGCGCAACTTTTAGAGGATGTGGACTGCAACTACGGTCATTGCAGAGGATACCGTGAACAAGCCCAGCCATCTCCGAGCAATCTGTCATCGCCCTCTTGGCATCTTCTTCCCAGATGGCCGGAACTGTAATGCACCATTGGATGTCCTCCTTTTCAATATGAGGTCCAAATTTATTCTGAAGCTCTTTTAAAATGAGAATGGACATTTCACGCAAATAATCTGCGATGAGTTTCTTGGTGTCTAGACGTCGATCTGGTAAAACCTCGGGACATGAGATTTTACTCAGACGGGCCAAATGCAGCTTAAAATTACAATGGTATTCACCGGTAGACTGAAGAGAATTCATCTCCGATCCTGAAGCCAAAGCACGTCCGCAACCAGTGGATGATGAAGACCTTTTCAACTCCTCGGTGTAGTTCACGAGTGCAGATGCACCCCAGTCTTTCACCTCCTCCAACCCAGAATCCATGTTGCGAACATACCAAAGACTTGTAAGAGTCTTGCAGTAACTGTCTGCAAGAACCTTGTCCAAACTAGGCCATTCATAAAAGGTGTAAATCTTCTCTGGACAGGATCGATGCAGGAACGAAAATCCTGAAAAAGTTGTTCCGAAGTCCAACCCAACAACGATCTTGGCTTCCTCTTGAATCATTCCATAAGGATCCATCAGGCAGAAATCGGCTTCTACTTCCGGATAATGTATTAAACAAAGCAACAGCCTCCGTTCTTATCGTAGAGTTACTCGTAACTTTTTCTTGGCGCTTTCTTGCAATTCTATAGTGTCATCGAACAAACAGCAGTTCTACCACAAACAGGTGTTGTGCAGATCGCAAAGTACGCTACTACCATATCTCTTCCTTGAGCAAAATGTAACTGATTCGTATGATCTGATGATGCCTTTTTCAGAGACTTTGAACGGTGAAATCACGAAGTGACTTTTTGGAAAATCACATCGGTCACATTACAAATCGTTCCTAATTCTTAAATTCACACACAGTCACGATCAGCAATCAGATCAAATTTTCCCTCCATATCTTATTATTCACCGAGCACGCCGCAATCTTCCCTGAGATCGATGTGTGACATGTACACGCTTACGGCAGAGAATCGAGATCCTACTCGCTTTTCAGCTCGCCACCCTACAGCTGGCTACATCGTATATTTATCACAGCTGAGCACTGAGCAGTGAGCACCGAACTTGCACAGCCTTCAATCCACATTGAATCCTCCTCATCGAGAGGCCATTCATCTGTAATCCAACATTCATGTGGGCGCGTGCATGGACTGAAGCGAAAACACGATCAAATCAGATTCAATCCGCATTGAATCCTCCTCATCGAGAGCTTAATGATCACATTAATCCGTAATCCAACATTCATGTGGGCGCGTGCATGGATTGAAGCGAAAACACGATCAAATCAGAAATTGCGAGCAGAGATGTAGAGACGAGTGATGTGGAGATGCATGCGTGAGGCGGCAGGCTCAGGCTGCGACGTGATCGGGAGATAGATATGGCAGTCGTCGCATGGTTGCATCTGCAATCACAAATAATTTCACGTGCTTTTGTGCATGACTTATGGAACTGGCTTTAATTATTAAGCATGAAATTTTCGGTCTTTCACACATGGGTCATGCCCATAAATGAGCCAACCTCATTTTATGATTTTAGTGACACGAACATACATGACAATTGAAATCTTTTCTTCCAATTTCCAAAGTTCACACCTCTCAAAGTTCAAAGTTCAAACTCCAGGTTGGGTTTGCTTTGAACAAGGCATGCTAGAGCATGCACCTCATGACTAGTCATGTTACGTTTAAGCCCCAAGCCCTAAGGCTACTTCTTAGTTTTGATGCAAAGTAGTAAGTCATCCTTGGACAATGTTGCTCAAGGATGACATTTATGAGCATGGTTAGTTTGATAATCCAAATCCTACTTCTTTGAAATTGTTCTAAGTTGCAATAAGCTTTTTCTGTGTTATTCAAAGATTAAATGTTTTTTTTTTTTTTTTTGCTTTGAGCTTAAATCTATGTGCAACATGCTTGTTGTCCCAATTCAAATCACCTTGGTATTTCTCAAAACCCTCAAACTATTGTTGTTATGCATTCCTTTCCATTCGCACCCACAATTTACTTGAGATCTTACTTTCCAACTTGATGTACAATGTATATTTGTGCATACAAAGAAAGTAATTAGAACGTTACAATGAATGAAAAACTTTATTTGCAAAATCTTGGAATTTCATTTTATTGATGTAAGTGTTTGGGAATACCATCACATGCCCTTACATGTGTAGACGTCCATTTTCTTAACCCTACGCCATTATATTTGATCATACCCGTAATCTCCCAACTTCCCTTATTGCTTCTCATTTTGTTGTTAGTTTGTGTGCTTCAAAGCCCGACTTTGTACTTCCTCCGGCCAATGGATCTTCTCCCACACAGTCGACCTCAATTCCCATGATAGATATTCAAATTCCTATATCTAATGCTTAAATGGTTACACAGGTTATTGTTGCAATTTTCTTAGACTCTCTACTACCATGCAACGGACTTGCAATGAAAAAAGAAATTAGTAGGTGTAAAAACATCGTTAGAAGTATTATAACCCAACTATAGGCTGAGTTCATGACTTACTAGTCCTTTCGATGAGAACTATGAATTTGTGCTTTAGGGGAAGCACCTAGCTTGGCCTCCTTGCATAGCGTGTCTTTATTTTTAGGTGTGTCAACTTGTTATTTGGATATGGTATGGCATCCTCACATGGCTAGCTTATTCAAGCTATTGTAGCTCAACCTTGCCTCCCTAAGTGGTGTGCCATGTGGATGTCACTATACAAAAATTATGATTTGCAATATTCATTTGCAACCCAAATTTCAACTTTTTTATGAGTCACTATGTGACAGTTAATTAAACTGTCACTATGTGACAATTTAATTAAATGTTCTGCCATGCTATGCCTATAATAGTGACATTATATTTGACGCAATCAATGTCACTATAGATGGTGCATAGCAACATTGTAAGATTAATTTGCAAAACTCAATATCAACATTTATGAATGTCACAATAGCTCTAGGTTACAAAAAACATAGTGTCACTACATGCACCATGTTTTTAGCAACATTGGAAGTGCATTTGAATTTAATTAGTGTCAAAAATGGTTGTCACTAAGTGAACATATAGAATTTCAAATATCTTGAGTTTGGTCATTTAAATGTCATAAAATGTGTTTAGAATTATTTGTATTTGATATATGGGTGGGGCCCTTTTGTAATTTTGTATTGAAATCACTTCAGTGCTAACATTTTCAAAGTTGGTTGCTAAAAGATTGAATGTGACTTCTGTCATTATGTTTTGTTCAATATTAATAGGCGTAGTCAAAGGAGGACAATTATAAAAAAAACAAAAAGTACATAGAGTAGAAACTCGAGTCTTTCCAATGAGCTCTAAAAAATAATCTAAGTGATCACTATGGAGAGTTGTTTACATACAAAAGCCTCTTCCTTTGTAAAGTTAGTGAATTTCTAGCATGTAATAAGGAAGTTAACTTGGCTTTCCTGCCCGAGTGGATTCATGTTCGAAGGCAATGACAAGCTTACCTCATCCAACTCCTCTACATGGAAGGTGAGAATGGAATCACTTCTTGAAATGCATGAGTTGATGGATATTGTTGTAGGGTTGGAGGAGAGACCCTTGGTTCAACAAGATCAAGTGAGGTATGACAAGAGAGCAAAGAGGAGTGGATCCAAGCTCTTATGAAGAACAATACATGGAGATTGGTGGAGTTACCTAAGGACAAGAAAGCTATTGGATGAAAATGGATCTTCAAGATTGACTACGATGAGACCTTTGCACCCATGGCAAAGATGGTAAGCATTCGGGTCATCATCTCTCTTGCTACTCTTTTTGGATGGGATCTATGGCAAATGGACATTACAAATGCATTCTTGAATGGTGATCTTGAGGAGGAAGTGTACATGGAGCAACCCAAGAGCTACATTTCATCGACAAAGCCAAATCATGTGTGTCTTCTACAAAAGAGTTTGTATGGTCTTACGCAAGCACCAAGGAGTTGGTATGTTACACTTAACACATTTTTACTCTCTCCAAGGTTTGTTATGAGTGAGTATGATCATTCATTATATTTTAGATCTTCTAGAAATGATGTTACTATCTTGCTAATCTATGTGGATGATATCATCTTGAGTGGCAGAAACAATCAAGATGTTGATGATATCAAGAGTGCTCTCAAGAAGAAGTTTGAGGTGCGTGATCTTGGTGATTTGCATTACATTTTAGGAATAGAAGTGATTAGATCTTCTCAATTTACATTCATTTGTCAAGAGAAGTATGATAATTCTATAATAAAGAGATTTCATATGGTAGATGCAAAGTCTTGTGATACACCTATGGAGTCAAATGTAAAGCTAACTATAAGAGGTAATGAAAGATCCCTCAAGGATATTACTCTCTATAGGAAGCTAGTTGGTTCACTTATATATCTAACCATCACAAGACCAGATCTAAGCTATTGTGTGGGTAGATTAAGCCAAGTTATGCAAGATCCTAGTGAGGAGCATTGGAAGCTAGGAAAAAGAGTTTTGAGATACATCATGGGAACTCGAGATTTTGGCATATTGTACGAGGGATTATCACCTAACTTGTTTGGATTTTCAGATTTGGACTTTGTTGGAGATCAATTGGATAGGAAATTCATAAGTGCACATTGTATTTTCATAGGTGATGGAGCTATATCATGGATGCTGAAGAAATAAGCCACTATCTCATTGTCATCTACTGAGGTCGAGTATGAAGCACTTACTCATTGCACAAAAGAGATGGTATGGATCAAGAGAATGATCAAGGATCTTCACTTGCTAGATTTTTCAGAGAGCCCAATCATCTTTTGTGACAACCTATCAGCCCAAAAGTTGGCAAGCAATCCTATATTTCATGCTAGGGAACAAGCATATTGAGGTGGCATATCACTTTGTGATGGAGCACGTCATGGAAAAGAAGGTGGAGCTTCAATATGTGCATTCAAAGGAATGTGTAGCTGATATCTTCACCAAAGCATTGGAAAAAGACTTGTTTACAAAGCATACAATCACACTACAAGCTACAACAATGATCAAGTTTAAAACACTTAATTCTCCTGAAGCGGGCAGTTGCCTTCCCCCTATGTCATCACATTTGTGGAGCCTTGGTCTGTAGCGATTACCTGAGCAGCGACCTATAGAGGATTGTTGTCCTGCATAGCGGACGGGGTGTTGTCGGCCAAAAAATTTGCTAGCGTGGCTCTACCACGCGTCAGTTGCCACGCGCATTGCCACGCAAATTGCCACATGAACCGAACGAGCTCTAAATTGACTCCCATCTTATGTGCGTGGCAATATGCGTGGCAAATTGCCAATGTATGTAGTTGTGGTTGCACTTGAAGTATCTACCTACAACAACCCATTGGCTATAGCGCAACCTATTCCATCGCTACTGATATATACTTCACACATATCCATTGTTAGTAGAGTTTTCTGGTGAGGGCTGGTCATAGTAACATATGCCAGAGATTTTCCATCTACGCTTGATTTGTATACTCTGGCCCTACCTACCTTTGAGGATTAATCTCTTACCATGTTTAATACATGGTTTCTAACATTCCACACTCAACCCTGAGGCCTCGCAATTGTGGTTTTAGTTGCTATAGTCAAAGGAAGTAGCCATGGACCTCTGAATCACATCTTTTGTGGAGGCAGATTGCACAATCCAGAAGTGAGAAGGACATTGATTTCCAAGGTTATAATGGCATGATGTTTGATACACCAGAGAAGGGACGATCCCTAATCCCTTAGTGTAGCAGTAACGCACCCTCCTTTGCACTAGTGCCATGCAGCAGAACACAATTTGAAGCACAAAAAACATAGAAGAAATAAACCTCACGACTCAGCGGTTCTCTTGAGGGCTAACTAGTTTTCCCTCACACAAGGTATATTTCTCACGTTTTTGAAGTGTGGGTTTGATAGTCAATTCATTTGTGCTTTTTGGGTTATGTAGGCTCGACTTTATGTTGTTAGCATTTCTAGTATGGCATAACTTGGATTTGGCTTGACTTCATTCTTACTTTGGTATGGATTTGCCTAATGATGACCATGTTAACTAGCATGCTAATTGCGGCCCCTCATAATATGTTCATAATTATTGAAGGCTGAAAGCTTTAAGTGTAGAATGCTTGGTTTGGAGAAAAATTCTATTTGACATGTATTTGGCAATGAGTCAGTTTTGTGTATTTGAGTCACTAGCCCGACCTCTTTGAAACACAAGAGCGGGTTGTCCACCGTGTGTAGTTGAAATACACTACCTCGGTTAGGGGTCAGCATAGTCACATCCATCGTTGGAACTGCCTAGCGAAATACCTAGTCCTAACAGTTGACACAAAATACCACCACCTATCAAACAAGGCGACGCGTATAACTGGCACCCTCACATTGCATGGAAATAATCATGACATAGTGTCTTATTATCATTTGATGTACGTTGATCTCAGTCCAATTATTCCACCATGATCGGGTGAGCACCCTACGGACACATTCCACGAAAATAACTGGCAACATAAGGTGACTTCATTTCCTTTCTTCTGTGATTGCTGATTGAGTGCCCCCCATGAAATTCCCTACGACATTTGCAAGTAATTGCACCCATATGACCGACCAAGGCCTAAACTTAAATCTCAAAAATCATGAAATTTCAAAGGCATTGACTTAACCAACACTACCCGGAGTCATATCCTAGAAGATTAGAGGCATGGCCCTAACATTGACGACGACACACTCACCTAGAAGCCTAGAGGAGGGAGTGCTTTGAACAGTTTTTCCTCATGATGAGAGTTTGTCGAATTTCTCTTAAAATCTTGCCAATGAAGTACGCTAGGTTTCAACTTTCCTAAACAAGTATCTAATTTTATTCGGTGTGACTAAGCAATCAGGCACTTGTGTCTGCAAATAGGAATCACGTTCAAGAATGATCGCATCCAATTCACCTTGAAGACGTTCGTCTTCAAGCTTTGCTAGGTCTAGTTGTCCTGCCAACAGCGACACTTGTTGTTTTACTTGTCTTTGACAGACAGATCACTGGTTTTTCTCCACAGTTCTTCTTGAAGAAGATCATTGATGACCTTTTGAGGAGTCGGGTTAGATTGAGTGGAGATCATAACAACAAAGTGTTTATAGGACTTTGGTAAAGAAGAAAACAAGGTCATAACAACATCATCATCGTGAATAGCGCATCCTACAGGTGATAACTAATCTAATAAAGACTTGCAGTGGTTGATGTGAGAAGTGATGGCTGTAGAATTTGTTGAAATTAAGCATCACTCCAACTCACCAGAATTCGAATCATTAGAATTTGAGTCATCAAAACATGAATCATTCGAGTTTGTCTCAACTCTTGAGCACCAGTACAGTATGTAAATACAAACTCTTCTCTCTCTCTCTCTCTCTCTCTCTCTCTCTCTCTCTCTCTCTCTCTCTCTCTCTCTCTCTCTCTCTCTCTCTCTCTCTCTCTCTCTCTCTCTCTCTCTCTCTCTCTCTCTCTCTCTCTCTCTCTCTCTCTCTCTCCCTCTCTCTCTCCCTCCCTCCCTCCCTCCCTCTCTCTCTCTCTCTCTCTCTCTCTCTCTCTCTCTCTCTCTCTCTCTCTCTCTCTCTCTCTCTCTCTCTCTCTACAAAAGCATTGCAACCTTACTCTCTGAAGTTGAACCTCTGTGCAATCAATCAACTAGAGCAGAAACATGATTGACGACGAACTCTTCAAATTCGAGGTCTTTGAGCTCTACATCTTCTTTGACCTACTTCGAAGTCAAATTCTTCAAGTTCGAGGTCCATGTCATCCACACACTGGCCCATTCTTTTGCAAACCATGTCACAATTCACTTTAGTACTTTTCAGTAACTGCATTGTTTCATGCTCGGTGCCCACGTAGTCATTGTAATTGTTTTATGTGTATATACATAACGGCAACTCACGAGCATATGTAGGGAGAATGATGAGATGTTGAGAGTGGAGTTGTGTCTAAACTATCTGATTCCATAGAATCAGAGATATATGAGAGAGTGAAAGCCACTCAAGAAATAGAGATAGTTATTTAATCTGTAGCTAGCTAAGTAAGATCACTGCACACAGTGCATCACTAGTGTGAACCATTCTTGGACACGAGATCGTGATCTGATCATTGTATTCACAACGGATTAATTCAGATTCTCTATTTTCTTATATGTATTGTACTACAAATGCTTTCTGATAATTTTCTTTCTCAATTGACACTCACTCAATCCGAAATGTCTAATCTCGAATGAAGTGTGGTTGTCTCAGACGCCTAATTGTTTTTCTCTCCCTTCATGGTTGTCTTTGATACCTACCATTCGATCTAAGTCAATGTTGATGTTGTAGCTTGGTAAAGATCCTGTAATGTTCTCTATGTTGGAGCTCTGTTTCCTATTCCGCACTAATATCTTCGAGAGCCCTCCAACAGAGTGGTATCAGAGCCATCGTTCCAAACTACTATTAGTATTCAAAACTGTTTTACTATACTTAGATCATTCATCATGGAAGGAACATCTTCAGAAATCTGCTTGATCAACAAGTTTAATGGTGATGACTTCCACATGTGGAAGTTCAAGATGAAAATTGCGATATGCTCTAATACCACTGATGAAAGTGATAATGAATCAGGATCGTAGTCGCAAAGCTTTCGCGAAGAAACCACGGCTCTCTTGCCCTCGGATGGAGTTCAGATGCGATTGTTGGACACTGTCATTTGAATCACTCCTACAGCCCTCCAGAGTGTAGTCAGGCACTGCTGATCTACGTTTATAAAATCAATGCAGCATTCAACATAATTTCAACCAAGGTGCAGAATTCAAATGAACAAGGAAACTTAGACACACGAATAAATAGTAGACGCATTTGCATTCGAATCAGACACAACAAGAAAATTATCTATATTGATCTTTCTCTAATTTCTTCAAGCACTGCATGCAAATCCATGCAATGCATTGGCATGGGAGAAACACAGTTCTCTCACGAGCAATCGTCTCGCTTTACTAGCGGACAGTTGGATCTACAGATCTTAGACAGAATTGTCTTCGCACGCAGACGGACATGTATTCTGTATTTTCGTCTTGATTGCTTACTAGCATCAGACTACTACATAACACTGTATGTGTACTCTGCTGATCTATATGTCAAGTATCATCCAATAAGTATAGTCGCTCTATGTAAATCTAAGATTAGAGTGATTAAGCATCTACAATTAATCAGGGAATTACAAGAGTGGCAGATTAGCCACGACCTAAAATGTATCAGCTGATGTCATGCCATCAGATCATATATCTGTAGTTCTGGGTACTTGTGTGATCTTTGCTGGTACTCTTTGGAGCGTGGAGGGTAGGAGAAGGTTTTGTTTTCGTCGTTTGCCTTCTCTCGTTCTGGACCGTAAAAGATTCTTGTCCGTAAATCTTTCATGTTCGCGAATCGTTCGTCTTCGTCTGCTTTGACTTTCATGTTCACAAACCGGTGTTCACGAAACTTTTTGTGCTTCGTGTCTCCTGACTTTCGTGTTCGCGAACATCTTCGTCAGGCTGAGGGTTGAAAGCTAGCAAGGCTTTGTAGTTAGAAACATTTTGTTTCTTCAAAGATGATACTCACAGAAAAATAACACTAGAGATACGTCAACAGTTTAATAGCCAAGCCGTCTAAACCTAACATGCTGACCACCTGGGAAGCTAAGGATGACAAAGCTCTTGCCATTGTATCTCTGAATCTCAAAGATTCACAAATAGCTCACGTAGCTAATTGTTCTAGCTCCAAAGAGGCATGGGACATACTTACGGTCTATATGAAATGACAGATGTATCGACTCGTCTCTTCTTGAGGAAGAAGTTCCTGTTACTCAAGATGAGTGAAGCAACCTCAGTCACTGATCATCTAAATGAGTTCAAACAGCTACTCAATCAGTTAGCTATAGTAGGTTCATCGGTATCAGAAGAAGATGCTAACATGTCTCTTCTGTCCAGTCTTTCATCCTCCATCTTACGACAATCTAGTATTGCTACTTAGCAATGCTCCTGACCTGTCTCTGCAAAAGGTGACATCAAGTTTACTACAAGAAGACGTAAGAAGGAAAAGCTTATCCTCGTCAAATTCGAAGACAGTTGCTCTCTATTCGAAAGCAATAGCTCCATAAGAAGAAATCTTTGAAGGACAAGAAGACAAAAGTTGAGCAAACTGATTTAGACCAGCAATTACAACTGCACAATCGACAACATCCAATGCCTAAGACCAGATTCTTCTGCAAGTACTTCAAGAGAACCAATCATGACATCAAGGATTGTTGAGTTCTCAAGCATAACAAAGCAAAGAAGAAGAAACAATTCATTGAGACATAGACTGGTCAACGACTCTAGACCCTTCGTACAAACAGTGGTGGAGAGTTCCTGTCAGGCGAAATGTCCAACTATCTGGCATCATTTGGAATTCATCATCAATTCACCACCAACTACACCCCACAATAGAATGGAATAGCTGAAAGGAAGAACCGAACATTACTAAATGTATCAATGATGTCAAATGCTCAGCTCACCAAGAATTTTTGGGCTGAAGCTGTTTCAATGGCATGCCATCTACAGAACTATTAAAGTACCAAAGCAGTCAACTGAAAGACTCCCTTTGAAGCTTTCTATGGCTACAAGCCAAGTCTAAGACATTTTCGAGTATTTGGCTATCTTTGCTATGTACACATTCCTACTGATCTGAGAAAGAACCTTGACCATGTCAGCTGCAGGAGTATCTTCATTGGATACTCGACATCACACAAAGCATATCAAATTTTTTATGTCGAGTCAAGTCGAATTTTAGCTAGTCAAGATGTTGTCTTCCTCAAATATTCGTCAGTGAATTTTGAAGGCTTGCCACATAGACTTCAAGGCGCTCAGCAAATTGGGTGGCCTTCTTCAATTCAGCTTCAGACTTTTTCTCGTGTTTTTTGGCAATCTTGATCTCACGGTTCAACTAAATAACCTTTCGGCTAATCAGTGTGTTTTTGGTCCCCAGCTTTGATATGCACTTATTTATATCCATTTTTTCATCAATCATGGTCTGAATCACCCGCACAAGATTTGAAACTAGACATAGTGCATCACCAGAATCTACAGTGGTCGGCAAGAGCAACAAGAACAACACCTATAGGGATTGTACTAGCTTGGCTCTGATATCTGGCTGACTCTTTTTTTTTCAAATAAGTCTTATTTTTCAAAGCCTTATGGCACCGCGGCGTCGAACTGCTTTGGAGATGAAACAACATGAGCGACCCTGATGGTGTCCGCGGTGCGACTTTGGCTTGATCTTGCTAGTTAATCTGGAAAAAGTCATCAAAACTAGTAGAGGTATCATGGAATTGTTCGAATCCTCTTCCAGGAGATTGGAGATCAAAGGGTCCTGGACTTTTGGGCATCTCAAAGATTTCATTTGGGCCTATCGGATTGGAATCATCGACCATATTCATGAATGTTTGGGTGTTTGGAGAAACGACTCGGATTTGTTGGAGTGAGACGACTTGGGCAGTTGTGATTGGAATGGTAGATCCAAATGGTCACAGATTGACCCTGTGAGGAAGCGGAGGCGAGAGATGTATTAGTGGATTGGGGGATGGGTAGTTCAGTGCAAACTGCAGCAGGGGGTGGAAGTGTTGCGGTGGGTGGTTGCCTAGTACGATGACATGACGTGGAAGGCGAGTCAGGAATGATGATCTCACTACGTACACAATGACACCTATGTGAACTCGACACTTGTTGAGAGGATTCAGCTGGTGCTTCTTCATATATCAAAAGCACGACATCCACACTGAATCCATGGATTTTATTATCAAGGTGGGAGGCTACTAGGAGCGATAACAACTGAGCAGCAACAAACTGCTACTTGGTATTGCTCTTGATAGCTCGTCTGAGCTCTCCAAACACAGTTTTGAACCAATTATATGGTTCAAGAGGTGCTTTAACTAGTTTGGCATGAGATTCAACTATCCTATGCAATATCTGGAAAGAGATGCTCTCCTTTTGGAGGTTTCCAACCATCAGAATGTTATTGAGGAGTTGGGCAACAACATATTCGGTGCTGGTCACGGGATGCTTGGTTTCTGAGATTGTATTGACATTCAGCAGTATCGTGATTGCTCATATTGTAGATATGGCAATATCGCACGGTTGCTCTAACCTCTGTCTCAACTGCGGGCACTCGTTTCCAGTATGGTTGCCAGAACAGTGTGGACACCAGGTGGCTTCTCTCCTTGGATATACATGGGTAGGTCCAGGTTGCAAGCCTTTCATCTTTTGGACAACCGCGGCAAGGTGGAGATCCTTGGGGAGTATTTTGACTCTATTTCCGTGTATTGCACACAAAAATGAGTCTTCAAAAAGTTGTGTCAGGTGTGAAAGATTTCAGATCCTTAAGATCCAATCTACTTGAATGATCTTTGGTTAGAAAGAGAAATACACTACCAATTCCACCAATGTAGAAAAATCAGCATCTACACACAATTTGAGATGCAAACACTAATAGAACTTGATCAAACTTGAATGAAATGATTATGTACTGTTGCTGCCCATAAAAAACCAGCAAGCTACTGTATTTCACATGTGTGGATCCAAAAATAACAAATATAGATCATTCTACACATAGAATTGCAAGCAATCACCAAGATAGTGCACCAATGGATAGTAGAACCCAAGAGAACCATGTATAAGCATGAAATGAGATAGAGAAGAGAGAAGATGACTCTCTCCACGAGTTACATCCTTTTATAGCAGGTCCAAACCCTATTTGGCCACTTGGCTTTCCCACCAAAATGCTAACCCTATCAATTTTGGGTCTAGATTCAATGTACGAAACTTATTCAAATTGAAACTACTCAAACTCGCATTCTATATTTCTCACACTTTCAAAAAGTGTTTATTCAAATGAAATTTAGACTAATGAACTTTGAAAAGTCAACCTCTAAGTCTAAAACAAGTTTTGGCCTCAATATGCCAAATATGGAAATATTGCAAAATGTGATAAAACTAGTTGCACACCCCCTCTTCAACTAGTTTTAGCATAGACTTTGATAATACTCCAAGTGAAGTCCTATGCTTCATTCACAAGTCTTTTCCCAATGCTTTGGTGAAGATATCAGCTACACATTCCCTTGAAGACACATGTTGAAGCTCCACTTCCTTTGTAATGACTCGCTCCCTCACAAAATGATATTGTATCTCAATATGCTTGCTCCTAGCATGAAAGATAGGATTGGATGCCATTAATAAGAACTAATGGATTTCCTATCCATTACATCTCCAGCATAGTCCGAATCTGAAAATCCAAAAAGATTAGGTGATGATCCCTCATACAATATGCCAAAATCTCGAGTTCCAATGATGTACCTCAAAACTCGCTTTCCTAGCTTCCAATGCTCCTCACTAGGATCTTGCATGAATTGACTCAATCTTCCAACACAATAGCTTAGATCAGGTCTAGTAATGGTTAGATAGATGAGTGAACCAACTAGATTTCTATAGAGAGTAATGTCCTTGAAGGATCTTTCATTACCTCTTATAGTAAGCTTTACATGAGACTCCATAGGTGTATCAATAGCTTTTGCATCTACCATATGAAATCTTTCTAGAATAGAACTAGCATACTTCTCTTGACAAATGAAAGTAGATTGAGAAGATCTAATGACTTCTATTCCTAAAATGTAATGCAAATTACGAAGATCATGCACCTCAAACTCCTTCTTAAGAGCATTCTTGATATCCTCCACATCTTGATTGTCTCCACCACTCAAGATGATATCATCCACATAGATTAGCAAGATGGTAACATCATTTCCAGCAAACCTATAATAAAGTGAATGATCATACTCACTCATAACAAAGCCTTGAGAGAGTAAAAAAGTGTTAAGCTTAGCATACCAACTCCTTGGTGCTTGCTTAAGGCCATACAAACTCTTTTGTAGAAGACACACATGATTTGGCTTTGTTGATGAGATGTAGCTCTCGGGTTGCTCCATGTATACTTCCTCCTCAAGATCACCATTCAAGAATGCATTTGAAATGTCCATTTGCCATAGATCCCATCCATAAAGTGTAGCAAGTGAAATGATGACTCGAATGCTTACCATCTTTGCCACGGGTGCAAAGGTCTCATCATAGTCAATTCCTTGTTGTTGAGCATATCCTTTTGCCACTAACCTTGCCTTGTACTTGTTGATAGATCCATCTTGGTTTGTCTTCACCTTGAAGATCCATTTGCATCCAATAGCTTTCTTGTCCTTAGGCAACTCCACCAATCTCCATGTTCTATTCTTCATAAGAGCTTGATACTCAAGATCCATTGCTTGGATCCACTCCTCTTCTTTCCTTGCTTGATCTACACTTGTAGGCTCATCCAAAGAGGTTAGGAAAGCAACATAATTTCCAGAAACTACTTGCTTACCCTTTTGATCATATGTGAGCCTTGAAGGTACTTGTCTTTCTCTTGATGTTCTCCTTGGCTTTTGACTTGATGAAGGTCCATCATCACCACCATCCAAAGTAGGATCCTTCTCATCAACATCAAGAATGTTAGAACCATCTACTTTACCATCAATCATGCTTGAAGACACCTTTGGAATGTTTCCCTCATCAAAAAATGACATCTCTACCAACAATCACTTTGTTAGTAGAAGGAATATAAACCTTGTAGGCTTTACTCACCTCACTATATCCAACAAAAATACCTCTTCTTGAAGATGGATCCTCCTTGGTCCTATCATCAAGAGTAATGTTGACATAGCATGTGCATCCAAAGGTTCTTAGAAAGTTGACACTCGGCCTCCTCTTGAATAGCATCTCAAAAGGTGTCCTTCCATCCAAAATAGCACTCGGCCACCTATTGCACAAGAAATTGGCACACAACAAAGCTTGATCCCAAAATGGTTTGTCAAGATTAGCACTTAACCTCATAGCTTTAGCACTTTCACATAAAGTTCTATTCTTCCTTTCAGCCACTCCATTTTGTTGTGGAGTCCTTGATGTTGT
Source organism: Diphasiastrum complanatum (assembly GCA_029204225.1). Classification (NCBI taxonomy): domain Eukaryota; kingdom Viridiplantae; phylum Streptophyta; class Lycopodiopsida; order Lycopodiales; family Lycopodiaceae; genus Diphasiastrum; species Diphasiastrum complanatum. The sequence continues at coordinate 78,685 of MU831651.1, forward strand.
ATACTCCCTTTTGACAAAATCACAAAAAATTGACTATTCCAAATCTACATGCAAATGCTGAAAATTTGATATGCAATCTATAAGCCACCACTTAGGATGAACCAATGATCCAAAAATTGGCCAAATCTAGCATGTGAATTCAAAAAATGGAATTGAACAAGTATATTGACCTATTTAGTATTTTGATCTACAAAAGATCCAATCTACAAAAGCAAAAAATTCGATTTTGGTGTAGAATCCTCTCTAGCATGCTCTAGACTTGATATCTTCACCAAATCATTGATAGATATGATTTCCTCCTTCATAACCTAAAACACAAGCTCTGATACCATGTGAAAGATTTCAGATCCTTAAGATCCAATCTACTTGAATGATCTTTGGTTAGAAAGAGAAATACACTACCAATTCCACCAATGTAGAAAAATTAGCATCTACACATAGAATTGCAGGCAATCACCAAGATAGTGCACCAATGGATAGTAGAACCCAAGAGAACCATGTATAAGCATGAAATGAGATAGAGAAGAGAGAAGATGACTCTCTCCACGAGTTACATTCTTTTATAGCAGGTCCAAACCCTATTTGGCCACTTGGCTTTCCCACCAAAATGCTAATCCTACCAATTTTGGGTCTAGATTCAATGTACCCAACTTATTCAAATTGAATCTACTCAAACTCGCATTCTATCTTTCCCACACTTTCAAAAAGTGTTTATTCAAATGAAATTTAGACTAATGAACTTTAAAAAGTCAACCTCTAAGTCTAAAACAAGTTTTGGCCTCAATATGCCAAATATGGAAATATTGCAAAATGTGATGAAACTAGTTGAATCTTTCACATCAGGTACATTTCCACAGACTCTTGTATTGCCAACACAACATCTGCCGTAACCCTATTTTACAAAGAAAATTCATCCATTATTTCTTTGACAAGCCTCACAAATGGGGCCTTAGGTATTAAAAATTTCATAGATTTCTGATATTTCCTTATATCTTGCAGCCACTTCGCAATTCTGCGCTTCCTATGCAGTCAAGGAGGTGGTGGCTGCATCCTGCGGAGCTCCTTTCTAGACCAAGGTGCCGCACGAGGGGGCTGCCAGCCTACCCCTGCCATGCTCTATGGTCCTACTTGGGCCAGCTACGGCAGACGTTGGAGGTAGAGGTGGAGGTGGAGGTGGAAGAGGTAGATGTGGAGGTGGAGGTGGTGGAGGCGATGTTGGCGGTGGGGGCGGTGGTGATGGCAGCAGAGCAGCAAAAAAAATTCTCTTTGGTGTAGAGCTTGCCTTGCGAGGATTTTTTTTTTTTTTTCGCTCATGTGCTCCTCTTTCAGACCATCTGTGTGTCGCCTTCTGCTTCATCCTTACTGTCTGCGAAATCGGGGTGCCCTCATTAGAACTGCCCACCAGTAGTGACATCATCGGACCCTGACTTGGGGGTGACACGGTGGGTGTGGTGTCACCCTACATGCTCAAGTCTGCCCTCCATGCCCATTGCTGGTGGAAATGGGTTGTAGAAATGAATCATTCAAAATTGGCAACGCACCCGATGCCACAAGCTCTTGGTCCAAGAACTGCATTGTTTTTTCTCGTTCAATTGGGTCAGGGAAGGGCTTCTTTGTTGTTGTAGTTGTTGCTGTTGCGGCTACTCTTCTTGCTGCTGCTGCTGCTCCTGATGCTGTTGCTCCTCCTCCTGTCCAGCTGGCGGTTGGGCCATTTCTTCCTCAGCTTCATGCTAAGTGGCCGGATCATCCCGCGTCGCTCTTGGGCTGTGACTCCTACTTCTACTTCTGCTCCCCTGTCTTTCTCTGTCATCGAGGGCGGCTAGTGCATCCCGATGGAGCAATGTAGTCACTCTGGGATCTCTAGCCGTTTGTTTCGTCCGTGCCATTTCCTCTGACATTGGTTAGCTCTTGAACACGTATCAGAGAACATGAAAGCTGAAAAACAGACACTCTGACACTCGAGGGATGAAATGGAAAAATGAGGACCCAAGCACTCTTATATAGTGAATGGTTCTATTTTTAGTAAGTGCTCCTATACATGTTTTGGCCTCTTTTCCAAATATGGTGTGTTCATGTCTTGGTGCATGAGTAGAGATCCGAATCGCAGGTTAGCCGAGACCTTCAAAGAAACCTAATTGAAAACCAATACTATTGATAAAATGCATATTGTGAAAATTGTCAACATTTCCTAGCTAGTTTGAGGCCTAAATTGGCTAAAATTGTAAATAGTTTTGGTTCTGGAGTTTCACACGTGTGAACCAGGCCACAATGTTTTTATTTACTGTATTTTTTCAGTATGATGAAGTGTCAAACTTCATACCCTTCAAAATGAGACCATTTTGATGTATTTTGGTCATATAAGCCATTTTTAGCTATTTTTCCTATATAGGGAATATCTAGGGTCAAGTACCTTCTAGAGAGAGGAGAGAGAGTCATCTTCCTCATCCATAAATAGTAGGGAAGTCGTGGAGAACAGGTTGGAGAAACCTTTTGTATGCTTCATTGAGATCAATAGATCATTGTCATTGTTTCTTCCTCCATTGAGAGCATTGTTGTGTGTATTGTCTTCAAGCTATTGTGTATGATCTTAGGTGCTTTCCAAAAGTGATAGGCTGATGTATTATGGACTGTATAATGCTATTTTGGGCCGCACTTGATGTTTATGGAAGTTTCCATTTGTGATAAATGCTTTTTGATCAAGTTCTTTGCATTCTAGGTAGCATAGAATGTGTTGCCAATTCCTAGCTTATGTAGTTTGGAGTGCAAGCATTCAAGCCAATGATCTTGGAGTTTAGATCCACTTAGGATCTGTATTTTTCACATGGTATCAGATCTGGTTGGCTTCTATTTACAGTAAGTATTCCATTTTTGGTGATATTTGGATGTTTGATCAAGTTCTAGCATGATTTTGCATTGCTTTGTTGATCAAATCTTACTAACCTTTGTTTTGTGAGTTGAACTTGTGGATCAAAAGCATATTTCAGGTCTATTGAAGATCAGAGGCTGAAAAGAAACTATTTTGGATCAGATCATAACACCTAATCATTTGTGATTGTGAGGCTTGTGCATATTCAATACTAACAATGTTCTTTACAATCCTATTGTTGACAATCTCCATTCTTGGATGAACACTCTCCTTAAGTGGATGAAACTTCTCCTTAAGTGGATGACAAATGCTCTTTTGAGTGAGTTGTAATTCTCCTAAAGGCTGAGCAAAGCTCCCATTTGGATGAAAGATCCCCTTTTTTTGGGTGAACATATTGTAAGCTCCATTGTGAAGAGCATATTGTAAAGATTGTCATCAATTTTGGCATAAATTTTGGTGTACTTTGTTGAGCATGTAAGTAACTCTCCTTATGTAATTTGATTGGAGCATTTGCTGGAAGGTGTTAACCATTATGCAAGTGTGTTTTCAGGTTCTTAACAGGTTGAGGAACATTCTCATGTGAAGTGATCTTAGATCTACATCTAAACACCAAGATTTGACAAGATAGTGAAGCTAGTCTTGTGATTCACTAAGTGTGCTCATTCATTCACCTCTAAATCTTGTATTTTTCACTTGCTGGAGTTTATAAACTTTTATAAGTGTGGTTTACATGTGGTTTTACAGGTTGAATCAATATCTTAGTGTGTTGATCATATGTTGATCAAGTTTGTTCATTACTAGGTAATCTTGGCATCCTAGTTTTGGGTATTTTCTAAGAATGCAAGTAACTCTTCACACCATAACTTGATTTGGTCACTTGCTGGAAAGTTTGAGAGCTTAAGCAAGAGTGTGTTCAGGTTGGTTTGATTTTGTAATCCATTCTTAGTGTGTGCAAAGTGTTGCATGTGTTTCAATCTTCCTTTCTATGCTTGGAAACCATCTAGGTTCAAGATAGAAGTGTTTTAGGGTCCTAAATCTTCATAGATCTCTTTATCTATCATTTGTTGAGAGAAAAGTGAGTGCTAAGTGCTTTAGGACAGAACCTAAAAGTTGAAGAAACATTAGAATCATGGCTTCCAATGGTGGGATCATGCTAGAGTCTAGTGAAAGGTTGAGTTCATCAAACTACTCTACTTGGAAAGTGAGGATGGAGTCCTTACTTGAGTTGAATGAACTCATGGACATAGTTGCAGAAATTGAAGAGAGACCTCTCACACTTCAAGAGCAACAAAGGTTTGATAAGAAGGCCAAAAGGGCTCTTCATATCATTAAAATGAATGTTACAAATGAACTTCTCAAGGAAGTTGGAAAGTGTCAAAGTGCAAGTGAGGCATGGAATGCCTTAAAGAAGCTCTTTGAATCAAAGTCCACATCTAGGGTATTGACCCTAAGGAGACAAATATTTTCTAGTAGGCAAAGAGAGGGTGAAAGTGCTCATGCATTTATCTTGAGAGTTAAGTCCCTAAGTGATGATTTAGCATGCATTGATGAGAACATAAAAGATGGTGAAATAGTCCAAGTTATGTTGAATGGTTTGCTAAATGAACATGCTAACCTTGTGCAAAGTTTTGCCATTCAAAGAGTCTTGCCAAGTGTGGTTGACTTGCAAGAAATCTTATTGGCTGAAGAACATAGGTTGCAATCAAAGCTTGATGGTGCATCCTTGCAAGGTGGAGGTGAAGAGGCTTTCTTCACAAAAGGCAAATTCAAGGGCAAAGGTAAAGGCAAAGGGAAATGGTCCAAAGGTGGTAACTTTGATCATGATGATCACTCTTCCTCTTCCTCTTCTACTAAGAACAATAAGTCAAAGTTCAAGTGCTTTTATTGTGGGATAAAAGGTCATTTTGCAAATGAATGTTATAAGAAGAAAAGAGAGCAAGGAGAGAGGCAAGGAAATCTTACAATAGATGAGGAAGAACATAACACATGTGAATCACTTGTTATGGCTTCAAGTTTGTTAGCCAACATAGATGATAATGATCCTTGGTGGATTGATAGTGGAGCCTCATCTCACATGACAAGACATAAGGAATACTTTACATCCTTATTGTCTTATGAGGGAGAAGGTAACATCATCTACACTGCAAATGATGGTCAATGTGACATCAAAGGCATAGGCACTATTCCTATTTCCCTTTCAACAAATAGGAAAGCAAATCTTGAAAATGTTTTGTACATTCCTTCAATCACTAAGAATTTGCTTAGTGTAAGTCAAATGATTGACAAAGGACTTGATGTGGAGTTCATTGGAGATGCATGTTTGATAAGTAAATGTGGATCCTTGATTGCTCAAGGTAGGAGGCATGGTAAACTTTTCAAGCTTGATGCATGTGTGATCTCTAATCATGAAGGATGTATGGCTAGGGAGCAATTGACAAACCAAGAAGTTTGGCACAAGAGGTTGGGCCATCCCAACTTCAAATCTTTGGAGGTAATGGCAAAGAAAGAGCTTGTTCTTGGTCTCCCTAAAAGTCTTGTTGCAAACAATAGTGTTTGTGAACATTGTGCCTTGTCCAAATCTCATAGACTTGCTTATTCTAGATCTACTTCTAGATCTAAAGAAGCTTTTCAACTTGTGCATTCTGATATTCATTCTTCTAGTACAACTAGCAATGGTGGGGCAAAGATGTATGCAACTTTCATTGATGACTTTAGTAGGAATACTTGGATCTATCTTCTTAAAAGTAAGGATGAAGTGTTTGCTGCATTTGTCAAGTTCAAGAATGGAATGGAAAACCAATTCAATACAAAGATCAAATTCTTAAGATCTGATAATGGAGGGGAATACACCTCAAATAGGTTCAAAGACTTTTGTATAGCACATGGGATTAAGAGGGAGATGTCTAGTCCTAGGACTCCACAACAGAATGGAGTGGCCGAGAGGAAGAATAGAACCCTTTGTGAATGTGCCAAGGCAATGAGACTACATGCTAATCTTGCTAAGTCTTTTTGGGGGGAAGCTTTAGCATGTGCTAACTATCTATGTAATAGATGGACAAGTGCTTCCTTGGATGGTAAAACTCCTCATGAGGTTCTTTATGGTAGAAGGCCGAGTGTCAAGCATTGTAGGATCTTTGGATGTACATGTTTTGTCAATATCACACTTGATGATAGAACTAAAGAAGATCCTTCATCAAAGAAGGGTGTGTTTGTTGGCTATAGTGAAGTAAGCAAGGCTTACAAAGTGTACATTCCTTCTACAAAGAAAGTTGTCATAAGTAGGGATGTCATCTTTCATGAAGAGAATGTTTCCAATGTTGTTGATGTTGATGTTGATGTGCCTACTAATCATCATGATGTGCAAGATGTCTTGGATGAAGATGGAGATGCCACTCCAAAGCAAACTTCAAGGAAGACTCAAAGGCAAAGGGCTAAGCCATCAAGGCTAACCTATGATGAAAAAGGAAAGCAAGTGGTGGACAACTCTAACTTTGCTTTTCTTACCTCTTTTGATGAACCAACTTGTGTAGGTGAAGCAATTCAAAAGAAGGAATGGATCCAAGCCATGGATCATGAGCATCAAGCACTCATCAAAAGCAACACGTGGAGGTTGGTAAAGCTTCCAAAGGACAAGAAGGCAATTGGTTGTAAGTGGATCTTCAAGATCAAGACAAATCAAGATGGATCAATCAACAAGTACAAGGCAAGGTTGGTGGCAAAGGGGTATGCTCAAGAATATGGTATTGACTATGATGAGACCTTTGCACCCGTGGCAAAGATGGTAACTATTCGAATCCTAATCTCTCTTGCAACTCTTTATGATTGGGATATGTGGCAAATGGATGTTACTAATGCCTTCTTGAATGGTGATCTTGAAGAAGATATTTACATGGAGCAACCCGAGGGCTATGTTTCACATGATGAGCCTAATCATGTGTTCTATCTCCAAAAGAGTTTGTATGGGCTAAAGCAAGCACCAAGGAGTTGGTATGCTAAGCTCAATTCCTTCTTACTTTCTCAAAACTTTGTTATGAGTGAGTATGATCATTCTCTCTACTTTAGATTGAATGAAAATGATATCACTTTACTTTTGATCTATGTTGATGACATTATCTTAAGTGGTGGTAACAATCTAGATATAGATGAAATCAAGATGGCACTCAAAAGAGAGTTTGAAATTCAAGATCTTGGTAAACTTCATTATATCTTAGGAATAGAGATTATTAGAACTTCTAAATCTACATTCATATGTCAAGAAAAGTATGTTAACTCTATTCTAAAAAGGTTTCATATGGAAGATTGTAAAGTTGTTTCTACTCCTATGGAATCAAATGTAAAGCTAACTACAAGAAGTAATGAAAGATCCTTCAAGGACATTACTCTCTATAGAAAGCTAATAGGATCTCTTATATGGTTAACCATCACAAGACCTGATCTAAGCTTTGTGGTTGGTAAACTAAGTCAATTTATGCAAGATCCTAGTGAGGCTCATTGGAAGCTAGGAAAGAGAGTACTTAGATACATCTCGGGATCTAGAGATTTTGGCATCTTGTATGGAGGTACTACACCTAACCTTTGTGGATTTTCAGATTCAGATTTTGCAGGTGATAAAATGGATAGGAAGTCAACAAGTGCCTTTGCAATCTATCTTGGAGATGGAGTGGTCTCATGGCTATCAAAGAAGCAACCAACTATCTCTCTATCTTCCACCGAAGCCGAGTACAAGGCATTAACAACATGCACCAAGGAGATTCTTTGGATCAAGAGGATGTTATTGGTTCTTCACTTGCTGGAACCAGAGAAGACTCCAATCATACTTTGTGATAACCTTTCAGCCCAAAGCTTGGCAAGCAATCCTGTTTTTCATGCAAGGAGCAAGCACATTGAGATTGCTCACCATTTTGTGAGAGATCAAGTCATTGCCAAAGAGGTGGAGCTTCAACATGTCTCTTCAAAGGAGTGTGTGGCTGATATCTTCACCAAACCATTGGGAAAGGACCTATATTTAATGCATAGATCTAATCTTGGAATGTGCTCAAAGACTATGTTGAAACTAGCATCCAATGTTGAAGAGGGAGTGTGAAAATTGTCAACATTTCCTAGCTAGTTTGAGGCCTAAATTGGCTAAAATTGTAAATAGTTTTGGTTCTGGAGTTTCACACGTGTGAACCAGGCCACAATGTTTTTATTTACTGTATTTTTTCAGTATGATGAAGTGTCAAACTTCATACCCTTCAAAATGAGACCATTTTGATGTATTTTGGTCATATAAGCCATTTTTAGCTATTTTTCCTATATAGGGAATATCTAGGGTCAAGTACCTTCTAGAGAGAGGAGAGAGAGTCATCTTCCTCATCCATAATTAGTAGGGAAGTCGTGGAGAACAGGTTGGAGAAACCTTTTGTATGCTTCATTGAGATCAATAGATCATTGTCATTGTTTCTTCCTCCATTGAGAGCATTGTTGTGTGTATTGTCTTCAAGCTATTGTGTATGATCTTAGGTGCTTTCCAAAAGTGATAGGCTGATGTATTATGGACTGTATAATGCTATTTTGGGCCGCACTTGATGTTTATGGAAGTTTCCATTTGTGATAAATGCTTTTTGATCAAGTTCTTTGCATTCTAGGTAGCATAGAATGTGTTGCCAATTCCTAGCTTATGTAGTTTGGAGTGCAAGCATTCAAGCCAATGATCTTGGAGTTTAGATCCACTTAGGATCTGTATTTTTCACACATATCACCAAACAATTAAAACCCTAACAAGTTGCCTCAACCTTAGACATCCACAAATGTACTAACAGGCATATGAAATGTGAGAATGCAAGAGTAAAGTCAAAACACAACCAATTATATTAGAATAGAGTCAAAACACAACCAACTAATTGTGCTTTCTATATTTCATTACATAAAATCCTTTATTCCCATTGAAAAAATGAAACACATTTCTGGTCTTTTTCGGCTCGTCTCCATATCTACAAAACCAGGCACAAAATTAATAATCCTTCTATATGTATTCAACATTACTATTTAAAATTCAAGAATCTAATGGAAATTAGGGGCTTACATTTTGTCCATTACGAGTGAAGACAAAATTTGCTGGCACATCAACAAAAGTCAATCCAAGCATATGTTGAAGATCTTCTAGGCTGCACTCCCTGTTAATATGAACTTCTCTTATTTCATCATGGGGCAAATGTATGGATATTTCCACTTCTTGTTGATTTGTCTCAGCATCCAAAGGGTCCCATCAGCCATGACCAAACTTATATCACCTATAGATGAAAGTTAAGGAGCATGTTTGACGTGAAATATGATACCTATGACAGTGGGCGAGTTTTTTAATGATGATTTTTTAAAAAAAAGTTTGGTTTGAGTTGATGTTTCAGTGATGATTCTGTTGCTTTCCAAGCCCACATGGTGTTTGTTTTCCTAAAGGGGACCGCCTTAAATATGGCAACAAATACGGTGATCGACACATAGATGCTAGTGTAGACTTGTTTGGATCCGAATTCATATTATCAATAATCTCTTTGAGAAGCTGCCTCTTCGTTAATTCAATAGCCAATTGGTCAGCATATGGCCACTCATGAGAATCGATCGTAGGCTCAAAAATTGGTGCTAAATTGCCCTGGCCACAGTTTTTTTTTGGAACTCAGAAATGTGATCGTAAAAGAAAATGCCCATTTTGATATTACTTGTAGAAATTCCTTAAAATCTACTTGGATGATCTCAAAGTCCATAGTGCAGATACAGACCACTTGGATCGTTTGGAGAAAGTATTTGAACGTTGTCGCAAATACCAAATCTCCTTAAATCCAGAGAAGTGTCAAATTTGGGTCACTCATGGAATTGTCCTTGGACATGTGATATCAAGACATGGTATTGCTACAGATTATTCCAAAATCAAAGTTATTATGGAGCTACCACCGCCAGAAACAATTCAGGGAGTTTACGTATTTTTGGGTCATGGAAATTACTATTGGATATTCATACTATTCTTTGCAGAATTAGCAAGACCTATATATAAATTGACTGTTGTACCAATTTGGACAGAAGAGGCATTGGAAGCATTTGAGAAATTGAAAAAAACTACTACGAGCTCCAATTTGGACAATCGAGTTTCACGTTCACACAGATGCATCAAAATATGCTATTGGATTGGTTTTGACACAACCAGGTGAATATAAGAAGGATTATCTTATCAGGTTTGCAAGCAGACAGCTTACATATTTTGAGAAGAATTATTCAACAACTAAATGCGGAGCATTGGCCGTGAATTTTTCTGTTAAAATGTTTCGACATTATCTAATGGCAACGCATTTTGCATTTTATACTGATCACCAACCGTTACTTTATTTGGTGAACAAGACATGCAACACAGGGCATATTGCAAGATGGCTACTTCTATTGATCGAATTTGATATTCACGTTGTGGTTCGAAAGGGTAAACAACATTATCTAGCCGACCATGTTTCAAGGATTGAATCAGTGCCTGTTAATACTGAAGTGGATGATGAACTACCAGATGCTGCATTATTTTATATAGAAGCACTACGTAAGTGGACAACAGATATTGTTGAATATTTTATGCTAGGCCAACCCAATGACTCCTTGACAAAAGTATAGAAGAGACAATTATTTCATAAGGCACAACCATATCAATTGATTGCTGGGCAATTGTATCGTTGAGGAATGGATGATATTTTACGAAGATGTGTTTTGCCGCATGAAGTACTTGGACTTATCATGTTTTCTCATGATGGCATGGGCAGAGGACATTTCTCAATAGATATCACTGTTCGCAAACTTTTACAATCAGAATGTTGGTGGCCTTCACTTCACAAAGATATAGAAAATTACATTCAGTCATGCGATGTTTGTCAACGAGCACGTCATCTTACTCGACAGAATTATGAACCTTTACATCCAGTATTATCACAAGCACCGTTAAAAAATGGGGCCTCTACTATGTTGGTCCTATTCATCCTACGACAAGAGGATCTCAGGCTAGATATATCATTGTTGCAACTGATCATATGACCAAATGGGTTGAAGCGAAAGCAGTTCGAGTTGCAAATGCAAAATCAACGGCTTAATTTTTCTATGAAAATGTGATTACTAGATTTGGCTATCCTATAGAGATCGTCAGTGATCACAGAACACATTTTGTAAATGAAACGATATCTATTAGAGGACTTTTTCATTATTCATCGGTTTAGTACTTCGTAATATCCGAGGGGTAATGGCCAAGCTAAACCTTCCAACAAGATTCTCTGCAACATTATGACAAAAACTGTAGAAACAAGTCAATCTGACTAGGAACATAAGCTTTATGCGGCTTTATGGGCATTCAGAACCGCTTACAAAGGAAGTACGAATCAAATGCCATTTCAACCGGTTTATGAACAAGATGCAGTTATGCCGATTGAATTTTTGATACCATCTTTACGCAAAGCAGCAACAGAATGCCTGGATGATGCGAAATCCTTCCAGATGCGTCATGAGGCTTTACAAAAACTTTGTGAGACCAGATTGATGGTAGTTCATGCATTAGTAGCAAAGAACGCCCATTGCAAGGCATGGCACGATCGTCGACTACACAAAAAAGATCCGAAGGAAGGAGATCTAGCACTAATGTATAAGACAAAACTGATTAAAGGCAAATTGAAATTCACAGGTGAAGGTCTGTATAGATTAAAAGAAATATTGAACTATGGGGCGGTGTTCACAGATTCACTGCCTTTGTGAACACGACTTTGTCTCTTTCCTTTCTTTTATTGCTTCTGACGTTACAGTTCGTTATGGATTATCTTCTTATTAGAACAGTCAACAGCAGAAGCGTTTCTCAGTTTCAATGTATTTCCCAGCCTGTCAATGGGAGAACGGGTTTGATACTCAGCTACATGCATACATTAGCCATGTAACCATCTACAGCTCAAGAGGATCAGCATTTCAGAGCAGGGAGCAAACATACACTAACTACTAAATCAAAGAACAATCAAGAACTAGATTAGCTACTGAAAACAGGATTCAAGAAACAAGATTCCTAGCAGTATTTTATCAATCTAAGAATCAAGAAACACTCATCACTTGATGCTTAGATTACTCAAGAACAATTAAGAACTGGACTGTAAGGAAATGTGCAAGATCTATGCCACAAACCAGCCTATCTAGTTTACTTGAATGCTGAATCCTACTTTAATCCACAACAAGAACTGAATCCTAATCCACAACTAAGCAAGAAACAAAGAAACAAGATCCTAGTTAATCCACAATGTAAGGGAATCAAGCATGCTCATAGAAACCTCACTCAAGAGCATTGCCATGAACAAGGAGCTTAGTGTTCTTCAAGAACTCGTGGAGGATCCTCTTTATTAGCTCAAGAGAACTTGAAATACAATCAAAGCTCCCTCACAAGAGAGGGGGCCCTTAAATAAGCAAGAAGGCTGCCCATGTGGAGCCCAAGTGGCAATTCCACCAAACTAGAAATTACATGTGGAATTTGCCCTTCCACTAGAGGTCACCATCAAAAGGTGGCTCACTCTTACTATTTTAAGGGGGGTCTACATTTATTACAATTATTCAAGGAAATGTTACTAGCTCCTACATGGTCATTCCTTCTTTGGGATACACCATGTAGGCTCACATAGTTAATCACTAACTTCCAAGCTAGTATTTCCTTGGCTCTCATGCTCGGCTCTCAGCTTCTTCTGCTCTTTTCCTTCTGAGACCTCCTCGGTCATGGGTGAGAGATAACTTGTGTCTTTAGCTTGGCTCGGCATTTGAGGATTCTCTGGAATCTGCTAACATTATCCACCCCTAATCTTTTGCAAGACCCACTACAACACCGGTGATGTCTTCTGCTTGGCACTTGGAAAAGCGTGGATCTTCGTTTGCTTTCATAAAACCAGGTGCTTATTATCCGCAAAATTTATTAGCCAAAATTGGAAGTCTCTCAACTGGCCACTACATACCAACCCGCTTGAGAACTTCTTGCGAGTTCTGCTCGTCTCGTCGTCGTGTCGTCTGCTTCCGCTCGCTCATTTTTCGTCCTAGGGCTTCAAAAACTTGGAAGCGGAGCTTACTTCCGAAACTGAGGGGCCCCATATATTCCCTTATCTTCTCTACGAAGCCCATCTCCTGCCAGTTTTTCACCATAGTCACATAGCATGACGACATGAAAGCTGCTCTGTAGTATAGCCTGGCCATCATTTCATGGTCTTCTTCCAACTGGAGGGCTGTATTTGTGTTGATCCTAATGGGATCCAAGCCTCGATCCCAAAAACACTCCTATTGCATCAGAAAGGCCATGGATCTGCAATACTCAGCACTATCCTGCATGCATATATCAACATTTGTCTTGTATTTGTGCCCGAAGTCGAGTAACTGCAACCTCAGTTTCTTCTGAAATTCCCGGGATGATAGGCCATTTTACCAACTCTACTCGCGGCTTCTCCACCGGTGTAGCGCAGGCATCCCAAAGGGAGCCGGGAACCACGACTTAGCTTCCCAGCCTTCAACTCTTGCCATCCAAACCCACTTGACATACAAGCAGCCAACTCGCCAACAACGATCAGACTTAACCAACATGAAGTTCCGAAAACCAACATTGAGATCCAACCTGGCGCCATGCCAGATCGGGGGTCCTGATGTGGGTGACTTCCCTCCAAGCAAGCCGCCCGACATACATCAAACTTAACCAACTCGAAGCTTCGTTACAAACGAGTAACATCCATTCCAAGCAAGCGGTCTGACTTACATCAGACTTAACCAACTGAAAGCTTCGTCACGAGCGCTGGAAGCCAACCTGGCGCCACGCCAGACTGGACAGCCATAAACAGGTAACATCCACCCAAGCAAGCCATCCAACTCAGCCGACAGGTTAGAGCCCGTTCCCCAAGAGCTTAACCCATTCACGTTCATGCAAGGAACACTCAGAACCACAAGCCGCGACAGATATGGAAACAACCAGTTCCTGAACCAAATGGTCCCGACAGCATACCGCTGGCGCCACGGACCGAATGGTCCCGACGGCATACCGCTGGCGTCCCGGGATACGACCCTCAGCTATGTGCCAAATTAAAAATTTGGAAAGCGGCCTTACAACTGGCGCTTTTACCGAACACTGAAACCCAGAAGGTAATCAGAGTCAGTTTGAGGAAAATCCCACTTTATTGATAAATCTGAGAAGGTTACATTTCAAGTGTGTGACCGACCCTAGTCTATGGGGCGCTAGCATGCCAAGGCGAGAGCCATGACAACATTCCAGCAAGGGAGGCTGAGACTTGGTTGGAGCTCGCCCTGAGTCGCAACCCGCACTCCCCTATAGTATTGGTGTGATTCGGCACCCCCCCTCATACCAAGCACTCTACCCAAGCTGGTAAAACACGTTTTTCTCTCTCTAGGATTTTCTCTTTCTAGAAAGTCATTTTCTCTCTCTAGATTTTATTGATCCCCAGGCTTCCTTTAATCATGCCTAGATCGTGTGAGGTGATTGCACATCGATCTGAGCTCTCTGGACTTCGCTAGAACCGATCAAAGATTTTCAGCCATAGGAACTTGGCGCCGGCTGGATTCTGGTCACAGTGGCGCCGGGAGCGGCGCCGGCGCCGTTGGCGCCGGGAGCAGCAGGGGCGCTGCTGGCGCCGGGGACATAGCTGGCGCCGATGGCGCCGCAAGTAAAGCTTGTAAAGGTAGCTTTACAACATCCACCCCACCTTTATAAAATCTGATGTCCTCATCAGATGTCAGATTAAAGTAAAGGTGTCTCCCAATTAAAATGACTATACATTTAAGCTACTAGGCACAGTACTCAATTTACTGGCCACTTTTTATTAACATTGAAGCTGGCACACCACAAGTCGGAGGCTCAGCTCTTTGTACTGAAAAATTACATAACTTGAAAATATATCTTTGTCTGGGAAAAGCGTAGATTTGATATCGCTTTCGTAAAACCCGAGAACCTTATTAATTGGTGACAGAGGCCTTTCTTTGAAATGTTCGCCCCTGTCGCTTCTGACTTTCGACTTTGGAACTCCTTTGAGCTCCTGATTTGTCCTTGATGCACTTTGTGTTGAGCTCCCTGAGCTCCAGGTTTGTTCAGTTCCGCACAGGTATCAAGGCTCCCTGAGCCGAAGGATTTATCGTTTGATTGCCCACTTTATGGTCCACTCCGTGCCTTGTTGCTTCTGCACCTTGATTTCTCTCCTTGTCCAAGCCTGATCTTGATACTTTTCCATCTTGGCTCTTTAAGGTAGGCAAAGATTGAGTACTCCGCAATGCACCTCTCACTTAGCTTGAAGTAGCTCTTTGAATCAGCCCAAATGTAACCATTGACCTCGTGGAAAGCCAAAGGGTCGCACCAGTTTGATCCGCATCCGAACTATCTCTTCGCGTTTGTTTGAAGCACCATGTCCGTCGCGCAAAACTTGACTTTCACAATTCCATCACTGGTTAGTTGTCTCACAGTCAAAACAAGAAGTGTACATCGAGCTTGGCTTCAAGTAGCTCTCTTTGAATCAGAAACATGCACCCAGAGTTCGCACTAATCCGATCTCAACGCGAACTGTCCCTTAGCGTCCGTTCGAAATACCAAGTCTCTCATGCAAGACTCAACTTTCACAGTTCCTTCATTGATCAGCTGCCTTACACGTAACACAAGCCAGCGTACTCATATGTTTCCTCATCATTGCTGGTCCAGAGAAAGCCTATAACAAACTTTCCTTTCCACAACAAAAACTTGTCAACTTATTAGGTCCAAAGTTCGCCAGTCTCCTCGTGTGAGTATGGCTAGGTCACCTTGAATTTGCCCCCATTTTGATCAACTTTAATTCAAAATTTGCCCCAAGAGAGAGGTGTGTGTGATAGTTCCCCTCCACTTAATAAATCAGCTGATCGGACTTTAGAGTAGAGTTCTTCGGACAAAACGCCTTTCCAACACTTTGCTTCCCATCGGCTAGGATTATGGCTCGATCCAACTTGTTGCCAATCTCTGAAGAGGATCCTAGTCTTTTTCCCCTTTGAGGAAAAACCCAACTGATACTGGATATCACCCATGCTCAGTGAGTTTCAGTTCCGAAGGTGGCCGTCCCAAAATGAAGACCAACTGCTATAGAAGATCTCCCCTGAAATTGCCCTTTCCAACTTTTGACTTCCTGCTTGCGTCTGGTGGGCGTTGTCGCAAATGAAACTAACCCAAGAAACAGGCTAGTCATCCATCCTTTGCAAACATTGAGTCATTTCGTTGTCGTTCACGTGCGAGTACTTGAACTGCAAATCCGCCGCACAGATTCTGGATATCGCCCATGCTCAGTGAGTTTCAGTTCCGAAGGTGGCCGTCCCAAAATGAAGACCAACTGCTCCATAGAAGATCTCCCCTGAAATGGCCCTTTCCAACTTTTGACTTCCTGCTTGCGTCTGGTGGGCGTTGTTGCAAATGAAACTAACCCAAGAAACAGGCTAGCCATCCATCCTTTGCAAACATTGAGTCGTTTCGTTGTCGTTCACGTGTGAGTACTTGAACTTCAAATCCGCCCCACAGATTCTGTAGTCCTCTTTGTTTAATGGTATCAGCCTTCAAAAGAAAAGGTTCCTTCTCGAGCCATCAACTCCTTGTATCACAAGCAATCATGCAAACCAGGCAAAGCACGAGTACTAAGACTCACCACGAATACGTACAAGTAAGACACTCAGGCAGGTTTACTAACAAGTAACAAAGGCAAGGTCCCCCTTTGAGATGGTCCTGCCAACGGACCTTTGCCTGGCCGCGCCCATACAAATCGATCACAGAATCAGCCCACATAGGACACCCCTCCAACTATCCGTGCTTTCACCATTAAGCAGCACATTGCCTCAGTCACGCCCCACCACTTTTTGGTCGATAGCCCTTATAGCTAAACGATCGGCAGCTATCCCGCACCGGCAGCTAACCACCCGTGCTTTACACCCGAATTCGAGCAGCATCTCTGTATCAATGGTTAACCCGTACAGTTCGAATATGTCGCCCCGCACCCCACAAGGTACAGACCGTGCTTTCACCTCCCTAGGCAGCACTTTGCCTCATCCGTCCTACGTGCAGACAGCGCCAGGCCCGAACCGCGAGAACTGACCGTGCTTACACCTCAAGGGCAGCACTTTGACTCATCAAGTCCCCCGTTCTGCCGACCACCCCGACCGTGGACGCACCCGTGCTTACACTGTGGGCAGCACCTTGCACAACAGTTGTCTTGATGAACCCCAAACCGTGGCCATTTCCGTGAGATCCGCATAGCTGACCGGCCAGTCGGCTCTGATACCACATGTAGCGCAGGCATCCCAAAGGGAGCCGGGAACCACGACTTAGCTTCCCAGCCTTCAACTCTTGCCATCCAAACCCACTTGACATACAAGCAGCCAACTCGCCAACAACGATCAGACTTAACCAACATGAAGTTCCGAAAACCAACATTGAGATCCAACCTGGCGCCATGCCAGATCGGGGGTCCCGATGTGGGTGACTTCCCTCCAAGCAAGCCGCCCGACATACATCAAACTTAACCAACTCGAAGCTTCGTTACAAACGAGTAACATCCATTCCAAGCAAGCGGTCTGACTTACATCAGACTTAACCAACTGAAAGCTTCGTCACGAGCGCTGGAAGCCAACCTGGCGCCACGCCAGACTGGACAGCCATAAACATGTAACATCCACCCAAGCAAGCCATCCAACTCAGCCGACAGGTTAGAGCCCGTTCCCCAAGAGCTTAACCCATTCACGTTCATGCAAGGAACACTCAGAACCACAAGCCGCGACAGATATGGAAACAACCAGTTCCTGAACCAAATGGTCCCGACAGCATACCGCTGGCGCCACGGACCGAATGGTCCCTACGGCATACCGCTGGCGTCCCGGGATACGACCCTCAGCTATGTGCCAAATTAAAAATTTGGAAAGCGGCCTTACAACTGGCGCTTTTACCGAACACTGAAACCCAGAAGGTAATCAGAGTCAGTTTGAGAAAAATCCCACTTTATTGATAAATCTGAGAAGGTTACATTTCAAGTGTGTGACCGACCCTAGTCTCCGGGGCGCTAGCATGCCAAGGCGAGAGCCATGACAACATTCCAGCAAGGGAGGCTGAGACTTGGTTGGAGCTCGCCCTGAGTCGCAACCCGCACTCCCCTATAGTATTGGTGTGATTCGGCACCCCCCCTCATACCAAGCACTCTACCCAAGCTGGTAAAGCACGTTTTTCTCTCTCTAGGATTTTCTCTTTCTAGAAAGTCATTTTCTCTCTCTAGATTTTATTGATCCCCAGGCTTCCTTTAATCATGCCTAGATCGTGTGAGGTGATTGCACATCGATCTGAGCTCTCTGGACTTCGCTAGAACCGATCAAAGATTTTCAGCCATAGGAACTTGGCGCCGGCTGGATTCTGGTCACAGTGGCGCCGGGAGCGGCGCCGGCGCCGTTGGCGCCGGGAGCAGCAGGGGCGCTGCTGGCGCCGGGGACATAGCTGGCGCCGATGGCGCCGCAAGTAAAGCTTGTAAAGGTAGCTTTACAACAACCGGCCATGGGTTTCTGTGTTTGAGTGGCATGTAGTAGGGATCCACTTGCTTCCATGCCGGGGCCTTCAAATGCCCGTGTCTTTCTCTTTTGCTTGCTCGCTTGTTGACGGCTCATTTGCACCTGTGTCTGGCCTGATCTTCTTGTCTCCGGTTGGTCAGCCAGGAAGTCATCATAGGCTCCAATGTCTGTGTTAGTTTCTGGAAGGTTGGGGATGGAATGATCTTGGGAGAGAGGTGTGGGGGTGAATGGTTTAGGAGGCGGCGGAAACAATAAGTTATACGCAACACCGGGGGAGTGGAGTGGTTGGAGGAACTCGTACCGTCGGGTTTTGTAAGTGTCAGCTAGACCTTTTGATGGGCCCATTATTTGGCTAGGAGGTGATGAAGAGAGGGGAGATGGAAGAATTGGGTAAGTTGGAATAAATGTTTCAGAAAAATTAAATGTGGAGTAGGAAGAAGGGTTAAAGGTAGGAGGGGGTCGGGGAATAGTTCTAGAGACAGCGTCAGCTCTCTGGCCACCCGATCCTGAGCTACCGGCTGAAGGGTGGCTTTGCCCATCCTGATTCCCTGTTCCATCATTCCCATCATTGTCTCGTGGCTTCGTTATGTGAGCACCTGCTTGGGCCTTGCACGCCGTGTCCCATAATTGGTTCACCTTGTCCAAGACTTGCTGTAGGGCCTTCGTTGTTTCTTCCAACTGCTTCTGGGACTCCAGGATGATCTTCTCTTGTTTCGCCACAATGTTTCAAAATTCTTCTTATCGACCTCTCGCTCTTGGATCAGCCTTATGTATTTCTCCATCCGGATGGCTGAGGCCTGTGGGTCCTGGATGTGAATGTCCTCGGGCTTGACGAGAGGAGCATCGACTATCATTGCACCCGATGATCCGTCTTGTACTTGGTCGATTTGGACCATCTGGTGCTTCAGTTGCTGCTGGACCTCTTCTAGAGTGAATTTTTGCCCGACCATTGTGGATATGGTTTCTACTGTCTCTTTTTCCTTTTGTAGCTCGTTTCGGATAGGCCAATCATTGAGTGTTTGGCTGCTTCAGTGAGCTTTTCAGGGTGAGAGAGGGTTGTGTACTGATCTGGGGTGTGGGATGGTGAGTCTAAACCAAAAAATAGTCGTGGTGTTAGAACTGAAGATGGAGGTGGAGGTAGAGGTGGTGGAGGGGTGATTAGTGGAGGTGTCTGACTTCTTTCTGGCTGTGTCCCCTTTGCTGGCTCGTCGTCGCTTATCTCCATCAGGTCCGCAACATCAAAATATTGAGATGTGTCCAATATGTGGACTTGCTGGGCCTGTGATTGTTGATCTTGTGACTGTTGGGCTGCTCCCGTGTCTTGGGGACTAGATATCCCCCCCCCCCCCCCGCCCCCCCCCCCAATAATTGTGCCGATAGCGATGTTGGTGGCGTTGGCGTCGTAAGGGATATGGGTGGGGTGATGGCTGCATCTGGTGGTTGAGTAGTAGAGTGTGATGTGATTATAAGCTGGGCTGTTGCTGATGTGGTTGCTACACCACCCCCCTCATGGACATGTGAGGGTGACGAGTGTTGTTGTGAGGCCGTCGAGGAACTGCTATGATCCGAGGTGGAGCCGTCGGAAGCGGATCCCATAGGTGATGTACTGCCAGCAAGAAGCTTCTTTTGCATGCGTTGTTGCCGAGTGTCAGGCAACTGGGCCTTGGAGGTGTTGGCCGCTTGAGGATCAGATGTTGTTGCCGCTTGTGGATCCGGTTGTGGGCCTGTTTGTCTCTGTACCAGTGGTAGGATGCTAGTGTTGACCCGTTTAGGCTGTGTTCCTGATGGAGAGGTGGCTCGTGACCATGCACGCTTGGACTTTTGTTGATCGATGGGGATGTCCCATGCCTTGTCCGCAAGCTGCAGGCTTTGTTGAAGCTTTGGCCCGTTATGTACCTGTTGAAGGGTGATATCTGTCAAGAGATACCCGAGCACTGTTGTCTGGTGCTTGTTCTTAACGCATTCATGAAGACAGTTCGAGACAAACTGTGTCCAATCATAGAGATTCTGGGAATGCAGTCGTGAATCTGCCATCATGTGAAACAGAGACATGAGTACCCTCTGTAGCTGTTTCCTTGGTCATTGCGTGTACTTGGTTAGATATGCACAGGCTGCTTGTAGCTATGGTCATTAATGGCTTCGACACGGTACCTGTCCTTGTTCTTCCACTTGGGCACTGATGGGTCAATGAACTTGAAGTAGGCTGTCTCCTCAATTTTTTTCAATGTCCTCGTCACAGCATTGGGTCCTCATGGAGACCCAAAAGGTTGCAGGTCTGCCGGTGCAAAGGAGAGGTTGTACACATAGTTCCTCACAGGGGGAACTATTAAGCTGCAGGACCTTGCTGTGGCATTATAGTTTGCATAGACCATATGCACGAGATAGGGGCTTCGATACCCCATGAGTATAGGTATTTGGAATTCAATTGCTTGAAAGAATGCGGCTGCCTGTTGATACCAGTGTTGCATTTCTGTCAGATCCAATGGAGACAATTGGAGGTCGAGCTTATGAGCTTCACTGTCATCAGAGCTGGTTATAGGATTGGTAGACATGATGAAAAAACTGGAAAAGAAGGATCTGGAAAAACACTGTCGGTTGAGATGGAAGTGGGGGATGTCGGTTGGGATGGAGTGTATGGCATCGGCTGAGATGGCGTCGACTGAGATGGGGTGTATTGCGTCGGCTGATATGGCATCGGCTGAGATGGGGTGTATTGCGTCGACTGAGATGGTGTCGGTTGAGATAGAAGTGAGATAGATTGACGGGAAGGAGCCAGGATCGTGGAAAGTGTTCGCAAAATTGCCAGAGTTTTCTTTTGCCAGGAGCTCCAAGGTCGCACGTCGCTGAGGTGAAAAAGTGTTCGAAATGGAAGCATTTATGGACGCCGTCGGGTCGGCGCGTTCGCGATAGGACATGTGTGTAGCGTCGGTCGAGATTTAAAGGGCGTCACATCGATTGAGTTCTAATAAAAACGTGTTGGTCGAAATTGAACTGAAGGCCGTCGGTCGAGATGGAACTGGAATCCGTCGGTCGAGATGGAATTGGAATCCGTCGGTTGAGACTGAAGTGGATCCCATCGGTTGAGATTGAAGTGGATCCCGTCGGTTGATATTGAAGTGGATCCCGTCGGTTTAGATTGAAGTGGATCTTGTCGGTTGAGATTGAAGTGGATCACGTCGGTTGAGATTGATCAAATTTTTCCAATATGAAGAATGAATCTATGGTATGCAAGTGAAGAACTTCAAGGGTGAAAAAATATGATTGAGGCACAGAGTCAAAGTATTTTTTTTTATTTTTTTTTTGTTTTTTATGAAAAGAGTGTATCCCTAGGGATGTTTGTATTGTGGAGATACCAGTTAGTCACAGAGATGAGGTGGCCAAAGTGGGAGAAGCAGCTCCTATGATATAGCCTAGCATTTGTTGACCTAGAACCTTCATGACCCATGAGTATGTTTCCCAATCAGAGCGACTGGTTTCAACTATCTTGGTTAGAATTTTATAGATCATCTTGTTAGTTGATTCAGCCTGGCCATTACACCTAGGATAGTACGATGTATTTTTTATGCGAACGACAAGGTAATGGCGTAGGATATTATCAATGACAGCATTTAAAAAATGTGTGCCACGATCACTAACAAGCTCAATGGGACAACCAAAACGGGTAATAATGTTTTCGTAAAGAAAACGTGCAGCTGTTTTTGCATTGGCGTCCTTCGTTGCTCAAGCCTCCACCCACTTAGTGGCGTAATCGGTGGCTATGAGGATGTATCGAGCTTGGGTATGTTTTGCTGCTGGACTGATTGGTCTAACAAAGTCAATCCCCCACTTATGGAAAGCTTCGCCTTCTATAATGGGGGTCAATGGTGTGAAGTCTGCTTTGGTATTTTTCTTTGCGCGTTGACAGACATCACACGCTTAATGATAACAAACGTGTCTTTAAACAAAGATGGCCACCAGAATCCTACTCTAAGGATAATCTTCGCTGTGGCTTCGGCAGAAAAGTGACCACCTCTAATGCCCTCATGAGCCTGAGATATTATCGGTCGTATCTCAGATTCATAAGCACATCGTCAAATAATGCCGTCAACGCCCTTTTGTAAAGTTGTCCCTCAATCAACTGAAAGGGCGCTACTTTTATTAAAAAATTTCTTTTTTTCGTTGTACTCAGGCCTTCTTTTAGTCAGCTTGTTGTGAGAAACTGAGTGATCTCCTTAGCCCATAGGGGTGAGGCATCGATCTGAAAAAGGCACACCTCAGGAAGATCATCGTTGACTAGTGTAGTTGCTTTTTCAGCACTTGGTAGTCTGGAAAGGTGATCTGCCATGAAATGTTGGGTCCCTTTCCGAACGACTACACGAAAATTAAATTCCTCCAAAATCAGTAGCCATCGAGCTATTCATCTCGTCTTACAGGACTTATTAACGATGTATAGGAGTGCTTGATGGTTTGTGTAGAAAGCAAAGGTCTGGCCTAATAAATAATGTCGTAGTTGTTGTACCGCATAGACCATTGCCAATGGTTCTCTCTCGGTAGTTGGATAGTTTACTTTAGTAGGCACCAATTGCCTGCTTAAGAAACATATAGGAAAATCTTTGCCATACTCGTCCGCTTGTGCAAGGAGACCTCCAATGGCATATTTACTTGCGTTAGTATGCACATGGAATTCTTTCGTGTAATCTGGTGAGCGGAGAATGGGAGCCATCGTGAGGGCTGTTTTCAACTCCTCAAAGGCCTTAATTCGTTCTTCGGTCCAGCGTGGATCTACCACAACTAAATAAACGAGGCGTGCCTTGCCGGCATAGTCGGTTATAAAGATGCGATAATAGTTGGTATGACCAAGGAGGACATATACTTCCTTCACTATTGCAGGTAGGGTCACGGGTCGGTAGAAATACCGTCCTTTGATATTATATGCCCGAGTACAACCCCGTGGGTGACCCATATTTGGCATTTATCAGGGTTTAGTGAGATGCCGAACCTACGACAACGAATGAAGATTTTCTCCAAGGCGTCTAAGTGCGTAGCAGCGGAAGAATGTACACCTAGATCGTCGAGATAAATCTCCACTATCCGATGTAACAGATCTTGAAAGGCCAGTTGCATGATCCGTTGGAAAGTTGAGGGGACGTTACATAAGCCAAAAGGCATAATGTTATAAGCGTAAACGCCGTTCTCTATGGCAAAAGCCATTTTATGTTTATCTTCAAGGGCTATTTGAACAAGGAAATAACCGCTAAATCCATCCAAGAAGCTGAAAGCTTCAGCTCCTGCCATTTCCTCTAATATTTGGGTTGTTAAGGGCGAGGAAAAATGGTCTTTCTTCGTAACCGCATTAAGATTCTTGAGGTCAACATAGATACGAAGCTTGCCGTTTTTCTTGGGTACAAACACAATGAGTGATACCCAATCAGTATGTTGGACTTCATAAATGAAGCCAACATCCAACAATTTCTTAATATCCTCATCGATCCTCTCACGATTCACTGGGTTACTACGGTAAGGTTTAGCCCTAACAGGCTTAGCATTGTCTTCTAGAGGAATCCGATGTACTACTATTTTAGGGGGGATTCCTTTCATTTCGGTATAATTCCATGCAATTACATCCCTTTATTTGTGTAATAAAGTTTCTAGATCAGACAGTTGGGTTGATGACAGATGTGCACCAACATGAACTACGCGATCTATATCCTCATCAGGATCCTTAAGGTTTAGTAAAATTGTCTTAGTGGTCCTTCAAAGGAATTGGAACTTGGTGTAGGTTCCCGATGTGGCTGTGGTAACTGGATCGCAATGTCATCCAGTGTAAAGTCTTTGAACTTCTGTGGAAAATCAAAAGGTGGGTCCACAAAATGTTCTGGGACTTTAGGAATCATTTGAATTGATTCTTTACCAGACGTGGAAGCTTTGTCGGACTGGTTGTTGTCTGTCCCCTCTGACAAGGGCTTGATTGGCTGTTTAAGCTTGGCACACATCTGTTTTTGATGCTCGGTTAATTTTGTATCAATAATTTTATTTTTTTGTAATCGAGGTTTTTGTGGTTTTTGAATAGGTGGTGTTGTGGCCTCACTTACCATATCGGCATCGATCGTATCCTAGACTTCGTCAGGATACACGTCCCAAGTATAAACGTTGGATTTGGGCCTATATGCTTGTGTGTTTGGTACTTTGGATGTTAGTTGGATATGAGCCAACGGTCCTGGTGACTTGATCTCCTTAGGAATGACTTTGGACGGATAATGTTGAGCATCTAGATAGAGGAGTACATGATCATCCATCATTTCGACATCATCCATGGAAAGAATACCTTCTTTCAAAACATGGGCAGCAGAGACACTAGGTTCTCCTGGGCACCAAGCTATAGGAATGGGGTCTATCATCATAAGCGGGATGATGGGTGTGTCAATGTCTATAGAAGATCGGAGAATATCCACATCTTCTGCAGCCATTTCGATACGACATCGATTGGAATCCGCATAGTCCATGATGGCTAGTGCATGATCCCAATTGATTATGTCTGTGGTTCGTGTATAGTGGCCTTGTGGTTGGATCAGGACACTATCTGATTCGTCATATGTTGTAGAAGACCAATCATCATATACCTTGGCGGGCTTGACATGGCCATTTGAGTCAACAGTGACTCGTTTATCGTGGTTGCCAAAGGTAATTTGCTGTTCTTCCAGTCTTGGACAACACCTGCCATCTGAAGCCAGGGTGTACCAAGAAGGAGCTTATACGTATTGGCATCTTCTGGTAGGTCTAAGATGACACAATCGATGATAAACTTGACACCTGCTATTCAAACTTTTATATTTGATAAATGACCAGCAGGGTCAATAACTCGTTGATCAGCCATACAAAGTTTATAATGTGGTTGATCGAGGGTATTGAAGTCCCATAACTTTGCCAATGACAAAGCCATTATATTAACGTCTGATTCGCTATTGAGGATAGCAGATACTGCGGGACAATTGTTGTTGGTTGTCGATGATGATGAAGGAGTCGCAGTCCGTAATATTGCGGTCTACTACAAACTGTGACGGTGCGGTGTATTCGTAGATAGAGGGACGTGTTTTCAAAAATAGATATTATTATAAAACAAAATAAAGTGATTTCTTTTTACAGCAACAATCCAATTAGTCAATAATATTTATCACAAAGGAATATTCGAAGTACAATCTAGCATAAATTGCTTCTATTCCATCACATCAGTTTCTATTGCTTCTCTAGCATTGTTTTCCAAAATATTGGATGTTTTTCAAAATATTGGATGTTGGTGGCCTCGACATCCATCTCTTTCCTGTTAGAATTAAGCAATTTTCACATGGTTTTTGATGTATTTTGACATCTATATGAATCTACACGTGTGAGGACCTGTCCACACGTGTGAAATGACACTTGTAATATTCAGATCCATTTTGATTATCTTTCATTTGAGTCTAATATGACATCTCCTAAATTATAGGAGTTAGGTCCTAGATTGTAGGAATCTAGAAGGTCAACACAAACCAACAAAGGATGATGTGGCAAACTTGATAGATCTTATCCAAAGTGGATATGGATGAATACAATGAGCTTTCCCACACGTGCTGGATGCAGCTTAGAGAGAGATTATTGTGATTTTGTACTTGATCCATCATGGATCCATTATTGAGCTAATGATGAGAAATCTTGGTTTGTGAAGCAATCTTGGTTTTTTCACTCTCTTAAGCACTTTCTTTGTGGATGAATGCTAAGTAAATGTTTAGTAAACTATTTCTGTGTTATCAGGGCGTACAGTAGCTGTACTTCACACGTGTGAAGCCGTGGATCATCATTTTTTATTGTTCTTGCTTGGAATCAGAAAGATTGTCAAGTAGAAGCTAGATTTGGAAGCTAGTCTTGATATAGATCAAGATCCCAAGCTACCAATCACTCTTTGTGATCATTTGTAGATCAAATTCAGTCCTTAAACTCTGAATTTTGACATGGTATCAGAGCCAAGTCAAAGAGCTTAGTTGATGATCCAAAAATCTTCATTTTGGTGAAAGCATTGGTGCTAGATTCATTTTGAAGGAGGGCAACCTTTTCTAATAGTTTACTTGTAATGTTGAGGTTTAGATTAGTGTGGAAAGTTCAGATGTACTTATCACGCGTGTGAGAGGCTACTGGAGTTGTACTTTCACCAAAACTTTGTGATTTTTCAATATTTGAGCTTCAAACAAGTTGTGTAGAGTGAAACTAGTGATGTGCTTATGAAAAACCATTGTTTCCTTCATAGTTTTGATGAGTAAATGGTGTTAGAAACTTATTAAACCTACAAATCCTTGAAAGAGAGTTTGAGGCTTATGTTATTTAGTTCAAGAGTGAAACTAAAACCATTCTAAACACCATTGGAAGGTATTGGCACTTCAAGAGTCAAATCCAAGCTTCTAAGTAAATAGATTGTGTAGAATACTTTTTTTCAAATCTTTTTGAGTTCAAGATCATTATAGATCTTGCTTCTTGGGTCTAGTGAGATTCAAGAGAATAGCATTTTAGCTAAATTCTGAGAAAGGAAGAAGGGAGAGCCTTTGAATAGTACATTTGTTGTACTTGTTACTAGATAGAATGGGTTCAATTGGAGCCTATCTTCTTGAGGCTAGTGAAAGGCTAAATTCTAATAATTATTCAACTTGGAAAGTAAGAATGGAGTCACTACTTGTGCTCCAAGATATGTTTGATCTTGTCATAGGTGAGGAAGAAGAACCTCAAGGAGGGCAAGATCTAGTGAGGTACAAAAAGAGAGCTAGACTAGCATTACATTTCTTGAAAATGAACATTAGTAATGAACTTCTAAAGGAAGTGGCATCTTGTACCTCGGCCAAGGAGGCATGGAACTACCTTAAAGGGATTTATGAATCCAAAAATACCTCTAGAGTGCTTATGATTAGAAACAAAGTTCTTCAAAGCATTAGAGGAAGTGATGAGAGTGCTCAAGGGTATGTCTTGAGATCAAAATCTCTCAACAAAGAACTTTCCATCATTAGTGAGGGTATTCATGATGAACATGTTAGAATTTGTCAATTTTCGCTTGAATGACATTGAAAGAATTTGTGCAATCTGCAATTGGATTTTTGGACCAGTTTCAACCAGAATATGATGAGAGTATACCATGTAGATGAACACAATACAAAGGCCTTAGGATTCGGACAAGGAGGATTGTCAACAATCATATTTGGGCCAATGGAGTGCACACAGAGAATCCAAGAGTACGAGAGGTAAACTCTTTAAAGTGTTTTTCAGAAATGCTTTAATCTTTGACCCGTATGACACTTCAAGTATAGTTTGGCCAATAAATATTGAGCGATAGGATGAGTGCCACGATACTTTGAAGTTAATCTCTCACTTGCTTCTAAAAGGAAAAATCCAAATAGAATATTTAGATGAAGTTAATCTCTCACTTGCTTCTAAAAGAAAAGATCCAAATAGAATGATTAGATGAAGTTAATCTCTCACTTGCTTCTAAAAGAAAAAATCCAAATAAAATGATTAGATGTAGTTAACCTTGATTTCCATATTCAATAATTCATAATAGACTCATTCACGTCCGAGAGAGAGAGAGAGAGAGAGAGAGAGAGAGAGAGAGAGAGAGAGAGAGAGAGATCATGAAAGAGTTAAAGGTAACCAACACTCCCAATTCTAGGAAGGTGTGTAGCCCTTGTTTTCTTCCATTAAAGACGTGGTTCAAATGTTTTTTTGTTGGAAAATGAGTTCCAAAAAAAAGCCCAAACGCCGCAGGGAGGAAGCATGTGGTGACATTATGGAGTAGGATATAATCGTGTGGTTCGGGAGTTTTGATTAGCACTCTATAATGTTCTCTCTGTGTTTCTCTTCATGTGTGTTTAGGGTCAGTGTGGGTGGGTGTGTGTGTTTGTGTGTGTGTTTCATGCTACTGGTTTACGGTTTGTGTTATATATTAATTTATGTTTCATGCTTGAGAGAGAGAGAGAGAGAGAGAGAGAGAGAGAGAGAGAGAGAGAGAGAGAGAGAGAGAGAGAGAGAGAGAGAGAGAGAGAGAGAGAGAGAGAGAGAGAGAGAGAGAGAGAGAGAGAGAGAGAGAGAGAGAGAGAGAGAGAGAGAGAGAGAGAGAGAGACTGATACATCTAACATTTTCAACTTTTGCAAAAGAAGGACCATAAGTTGGTTTCAAGAAAAAGAGTATTGATAGGATAAATCACATGAATATTGACTTTGGATCATCATTGGCCCTAGATAATGCTCTTGTTGATGATGACCCCTTGCAGATATAATTAGTTCATCAATGTCTTGTGAATCAATCCATGTCTCCAAATCTCTAGAACGTTCTTACCACCCAACCACACCTATCCTAGATGTTGCACATGAGTCCTCCATGATACTCCATGTGGATTCCACAAACTTGACCAACCCTTTAAAAAAGAGAAGACATCTTGGACGTATTATGACTAGTTTGAAAGATAATTGCAAATTACTATGCATTATTGCTTTGTCAAAAGACATTCTAGGTCCTTGTCTGACCTTCCTCTTCCACCTACCTTACAACCATTAGTAAAAACTTTTATTAGAAGTAGATATTCGTGTTGGCCACTCCAATCACCATCACCATTAAATGGAACACCATTTACGTATTGGAGTCGAATGTACATGATCATGCCTAGTGAACACTTTCCTAAGGCTGGTTTGGGCCTTTTTGCATTGAGTAGTATTGAGGTCCCTTTAAATAGTGTTGTGACATTGATGCCATATGCAGGACCTCAATACAATTGGGGCGATTGGCATGCTTTGTGTCGTCACCAATGGAGGATGCAAGTATATGGCTTGAATTCAAATGCTTGTTCTTTAGAGGAGCAACGCATGCAAGGAGGCAACATCTCAAGGGCAAATCGTACATACATTGATGGACGTCCAGATGTGCATGGAAACATTGCTGCATATATAAATAGTTCCATTGGCCACCCTCTATTGATGAATTGTGATTTTGAAGAATGCACCAATAGAAAAGAAGAAAATTTTACTAGGAATGTAAAGGGCACTTATGTAATGGTCTGTGCCACTAGATCTATCAAGTTTGGGGGGAATTGTTCATCAAGTATAGTTTCAACTGTCCTCTACCCAAATGTTTGCAAAAGACAATAAGTCAAATGTGAAGATTTAAATTTTGTTGATATGTAGAGATGTATAATCCATGCATCTTGATTGTATATGGTTTGTGTCATTAAATATGTCAAATGTTAGGAGCATTATTCGTCATTTGCCTAGATTTAATGTTAGGAGCATTATTCTTCTTTGAGTTCATTGAATGTTAGCAAGTTGAAAAGACAAATTTGTCTAATAGATACATTGGTATGTTCATACTTTTTAAACTAAGAGGTAATTTATATTCATATGCAACATTTAGATCTATCAAGTATTGGGAGAAAATGTTTATCAAGCATTGTTTCAACCTACTTCTTGTTATTTTGATATATAGGATTCTTCATTCTCATTTAGTGTTGGAGACAATAATCCTCGTATGGTCAACGTAGACAACGAATGCAATACAACGGTCCACATATAAAGCAATTACCTCATTGTCTACGTCAAGGCTTAAAAGAGATGATGGAAATTGATGAGCGCATTAATCAAGAGACTAATGCATCTGAATCTAGCTCATCTAGATCTACTTCTTCGCAAACAAGTTCCAAGGATGAAAATGAGCTTCCAATGAATGATGAATTTGAAGTCATGGGAGACATGTTGTGTACGAGAACAATATTGCAGCTAGACACAATGAACAAGATGAGGAGGCACTTTTGTCTAAAGAAGAATGAAAATTGCGAGAAGAAGTCAAAGATCGCATTGTATCTTGGAGCAAAGACATCTCGTTTGGTGACTTCTCTACTTCTATTAAATCTTCAAGCCAAATATAGATGGAGTGACCAAAGCCTCACATCATTATTTGAGTAAAATTTTTTTCATCTACTTGTCATTTTTGCTTTGAAACACAATTTACAATTTGGACATCGAGTGATATTTTTTTTACAATGACTTCTTTTGTCATGTACAGACTATTGAAAAACAAAATTCTCCCAGAAGGGAATGTCATGCCTGAGACAAGAGATGAGGCACGAAAGGTGTTGTCTCACATCGGGATGGACTACAAGCAATATCATGCATGTCCAAAAGATTGTATTTTATATCGAGGAAGGTACGAATCACTCAAGAAATGTCCCATTTGTGATACTCCTCAATATAGAGATGATTTGAAAGGGGAAACCATTCCGTGCAAAGTTTTACAACATTTTCTAGTAATTCCACGATTGCAACGTTTATTTCGTTGTAAATCTCTTGCACAACTTATGGACTGGCATGCACACCATACCTCTACGGATGGGATGATGAGGATACCTTCGGATTCACCTGCATGGAAACACATCAACAAAGAGTATCCAAGCTTTGTCAATGAGTCAAGAAATGTGAGATTTGGTCTTGCAACAGATGCTGTGAACCCCTTTGGTGTACGAGCAACTACGTGGTCCATTTGGCCTGTTTGCTTGGTAAATTATAATATTCCTCCTTGGTTGAGTACAAAATAGGGACACAATATGTTGGCACTTTTAATTCCTGGCCAACGCAAGGTTAAGAACATGGATGTGTATCTTGAGCCGCTTATTGACGAGTTGGAAGATTTGTGGAAGGGGATAAAAGCATATGACATTTTGCGCCCCTTACATGAGAGGGAGTTTAAACAACATGCCATTGTAATGTGGACAATGCATGACTATTCAGGATTAGGTGAATGCTCAAGTAATCATTCAAACAATGTCTATCTTGTGTACATAGGAGTTTGTTTACAATTACATAGAACTAGTAATTCTTGACATTTACATGATATACTACAATGGCTATAATTATTCTTTAACACTATGTCGACTGCTCAATGAGATTAGATTTGGCATGGCATACTTGGCATCCTATACTTTATTTGTACAAATTTGTCAAGATGCTGCTCTTATGGAAGCAAAGACCTCGATGGAGGAGGTGGATCGTCCCTAATCTATTGCTGCATCATCGAATGGGGCATCAGAGAAACCAAAATCTACAATGCTAGCCAATCATGCAAGAGAGGATGACATGGCCTCACAATAGAGTCACGAGGCAGAACCAAGCACCACATGTCACAAAGTTGACCAAGACCAGCAAAAAGATGACCAATATGAGCCTAAGGCTTGCATAATGAAAATTTTGCAACCGGACTAGTGTGGGTATCGTTTTGGAGATCATGCACGCACTGAATGTCCAGTACAAAACCCTCACTTGAAAAATCAAAGGGATAATGCAAACCATAAAGTTGGAGGTCAGAATCAAGAAAGGTCAAACTTAATGACGAGCCAACAAGAGAATCATTTAACAGATATCAGGAGTTTTGTCTCAAGCACATCAGGATAGTCCTTGACTGAAAAAGATGGAGTGGAAGTCTTGGTAATATCGTCAGGCCTTGAGTTCAACTAAAGACCATAATAGCTTACCACTCTACTATGTGGAGAGTGAGGAGAGACATTTGTTTCATGTGTATGCTTATCACCTCTGAGGGATTGGTATTTAGCAAATGGTACGATGTTTCAAATGTGGTGGAAGACATCATCGATCAGAATGCCCACATCGAGGTGATTCAACAACCTTTTTACCTTGGTGTTCACAATGCGGTGTCAACCATCCATGTCTAGATTGTACATTGAGACAATTACGAAAAGCTAAGATGGCATTATTTTACAAGGACCAGCATGTACCATGTTATCAAGCAAGTCCACTCAAGATGCACTACAAATGAAAAATTTTAGTGCCACCTGGTTTTGAGACAAGTGGATTACACGACAATCCTCCCAAATCCAAAAAGTGCACAGAGTCACCTCAGACTCAAATGACTACATCATCACAAAAGACGGAGCTGGTAGAATCCATCAAGCATATTGCAACAATAGAAATAGCTAGAATTCTACCCAGCCTTCTACAACAAACAGTGGATGTTACATTACAACAAGTACCTATGGCAACTAAAACTCTTGGCGGTAAACCGGCACAAGGCTTGCGAGCAAGCATGGCCACACATTCTTCGAGACCACAAGATGATGGGAATGAAAAGCCTAAGACAACCAACTCCAAAGTCATCAGCGGGCAATGTCCAACCAAATTTTGATTGTTCCACAATGCAATAAACCACCAATAAAACACCAACAAATTCGGGAACATCGATTCTTAAAAGGCCTTCTATCATCTGCTAAAAGTGTGCCCTACCAACTGACAAATCAGCACTATTCTAGCATACGGTATGCATCTGTCTCTCTTTTGCTTGGCTCTCTTAATGTTGTACTCTCACAAGGATGATGCCTTGATAACCCAACTACTGTATATGTTTGTTGATCACATGAAAGAATAAAAAGAGCTTTCATAGGATTGAGAAAGATGGTAGTCCAACGATGGACAACACTCTTTAAGTATGGAAACACGCCCATCCTGTCTCAATAGGCAGCGATGGACATTTCCTTACATTTGGCAACCTTTCATGAGACCATAAACAATGGTCTGATGGCCACCTTTTCAACCATAAAGAAACTCATGTAAGCCGACTCTTCATCTTGATAAGATTTATTGAATAGTGAGGTCGTTGTCCACATAGTGGTGGACAGTTGACTCTTTACCTTGACAAGTATAAATGAATAATGAGGTCACTATCCAGTGATGGACAATTGACTCTTCATCTTGATAAATATGAAGTGAATAATAGTTAATGAGGTATGTTGTCCAACGATGGACACTATGACCTATTCTATCAATTCTTTACTTATCACTTTACACACAAAGCATCCTACTGTCCAGCGATGGACAATAGGACCATTTACTCTTCATTTACTAATAGCTCTTGGCTATCAATGGCTCATTGTCCAGTGATGGACTACAAACTCTTACTAGCTTTTTTGATAATCTTTACATAAGTATCATGTTCTATCTAGCACTGGATAGATGGAGACGTTAAAGCTCAATTCTTGTGGTAGAATGATTCTCTTAAAAGTTTTCGTATATCTTTGGTATTACGGTACTAAAATGATAATGTAGCATCATCATACTGCTCCAGCTTCTTCATTTCAGTTCAGATCTAAACCAAAACACTAGCTATCTCAACAAAAGGTATGGTACCTACTGACTCTCCATAAAGCAAGTTATCTAACTCACTCCGAATATGTCTTATATACGATCTCTCCGTAACTCTTTATAAGCAAATATGTGCTCAAAAGTATTTTTTGGCTTTCTATGACCCAAAGAAAAAGAATCATCTCGAAGCAAAAGAAACAATGACAACCTCTTCAGAAGTCACGCCTACAACCATTCAGGTACAATTTTTGAGAGTAAGCAAACTCTTTGCAGCTTCAGCATGCGTGGTATGTTCAATTATAGCACTCTTCTACACAATCATGCTCTTACTTCCTTTTTTCGAAAAAGAAACGACATAAGACCACATCTAACCTTATTGTTATGGTCATATTCAGTTAAGGACTTGTAATAGTCCTAATATGGTAGACCGGCCCTCTGATATTCGAGATTGTTGGTCACGCCATGATTTAATTCCATGTCAAGGCTAGTTTGTGACTAATAACCTTGAGAGGACCCAGACACTCTAATTGAGACATATGGAGTATTGCATGTTTGTGTGACGGATATAGGCAGGAGGACTACATGAAGAGATGTGATCTATTTATAGTTGACCTGCATGGGGGTTGCATGGTTCATGCACGAGACTCTACTCTCTATATAATCTCTACTCTCTATATAATGAGGTGGGGATTCTCTCGTCGACATATTGGGTTTAGGTCATAAGTTTCTCTCTTCTCCTCTTGCTTCACATGGCATGGCTTGGGGGCTAGATCCAGGTTTGCTCTAGGTTTGGATGGGCGATTTGGCTCCATTGTCTCTCTTATTGTGTTCTCCTATCCTCAACTTAGGAGCAATCCTTTCGGGTCTTTACATTGGTATCAGAGCATATGAAGAGAGCAATATGTTTGGTAATGGTTATTCCATCATCGACTACTTTTCCAGTAATGCATGGGAAACAATTTGATAGGTAATAATGGATTACCATAGGTAAACCTTATATATGAGAGTGAATGTTATTCATCTCAGAGATTTCTCGGATATGTTATTTACTCATGAGAAACAGAAAATCTTTTGTAGCTGAGTTACAAGATCTCAGTGAGATATGTGAGTAACATATGTGGGTTCTGGAGGAATCTGCCAGATAAAGAATGTGTTTATTCACATATGTGCATGATTAATCTTGTATGAATCTACTGTGTATTCCTAGTTACTAAGGTTATCTGGTGCACTTAACCTAGCCGATGAATATGAACATATGGTCAAGTATTATTTTGACAGATACTTGCAAAGTTTACGGATCTTTCGATAAGCGGTGACAATTGGCGATAAACGGTCTGTCTACATAAATTCAAGTAAGGACTCCATCCTCACCTTCCAAGTTGAGTAATTGCTTGATTGTAAGCTAGACAATATTAATGAAATAATTTGTATTTATATTTTTGATTGTTTAAAAGATGAAATTTGGCTTTGTTGTGAATTCCAATTATTTTCTTTAAAAAAGAATTCAAATCAATTTTTTTATTACTTAAAACTGAATGATGTTGGACAACACCTGAGAGTTTCGTTTGAGTTCCTCTCTCGCAGGTGAAGGAAGAAAATAATAATAGAAGTGAGCCTATTCCTTCTTCTTGGAAAAAGAGAGATTAGAGATAGTCCAAAAGAAAATTGTGACAATGAAAAAGAATGAAATCTAAATTGCCATTTCTTTTTTGTTGTTTCATTGAGTGTCATATGCTATGCTGGTAATGTTAAAAGGAAGAAAGAATTAAGGGTGGCAATGGGAAGATGAAATGAATTAGTTGCAAAAAATATTAGATCTCTCTCTCTCTCTCTCTCTCTCTCTCTCTCTCTCTCTCTCTCTCTCTCTCTCTCTCTCTCTCTCTCTCTCTCTCTCTCTCTCTCTCTCTCTCTCTCTCTCTCTCTCTCTCTCTCTCTCATCGTAACTTTGTTATTGAATATAATGTATTACAAACATAATATTGCAATGAAAAGACCATTAAAAAAATATGATCAAGATTTTGTAATTAGATCATGACACAATTGCATGCCAATTTATGGAATGAAATGGATGAATGAGTATGTTTCCTTTGTAAAATCACTTGAAATAATCATAGGTTAATGAAATTAGCTATAGATTTTACCTTATGAATTCCAACGTAGGTACAAATTTGTCCCACTCTGATTGGTGGATAAATATAGGTTGCATTTTTCAATTCGTTAGTTGACAAATGTACGACTGTGATCAACATGAATAGGCTATAAACATGGTCATCACTTTCCACATTTCGATTCCGTGATCTTCTATTCTGAACTTCCTCGTCATTTTGTTTTCTTTCTTTCTCGCGATATCGAATCAATGTGCGCCTTCACATAAAGTGCACGGTCGAATTCATTCAGGCGCGCTAAAGCCTCTCGTCTCAACGATATCGGATCAACACATGCACGGTTGTTCAGTCCTCGATTGAAATCATTCAGTCGCATTGCATCGATATCAGGTTCAATACGGCTAGTTCCTCCATGTCCTCAGATAACAAACTTCTGGATTTTTTGAATGCTAGTGACATTCCATCTGAGAAATTAAAGTATTTTTCGAGTAATTTTATGCTCCCTTCGATATCAATAAGCTATTTTATGACAATCATTATAATTTAATTTCTTATCTTGATAATTTTTCTCAGATTATTAGTACTCTTCTTCAGGATATAAATAGTTTTTGTTCATTTTTAGGACCTTGTGCATTCCCAACCATCTTCTAAGCATAAACACAAAAGAAAGTAACTAGCCTAATCATTTCAAAAGAAATATATATTGTGGTATCCAAAAAAGAATATGTCATCTTCTAATCAAAGGAATGGCTTTTGTCTTTTACATATCTGTTGAAATTCCAGATGATGAGTTTGATGAATCTTCAACTGTTCTATTGATCGAAGCATCTACATCTGCTCTAGTTGATGTAGATGATGCAGATACTGATATAGGGGTTGAAGATGAAGCATCTATGGCTTCATATTATCAAAAAACTCTCCCTCGTTCTATAATGCGATTCAAAAGTTTTGCCATTATCTTTTAGGCAAGCCCTTTGAGTTTTACACTTATCATCAGGCGTTATTATATCTTTTGAACAAGACGTGCACAACTAGATGGATAGCGTGCTAGTTGTTGTTACTTGAAGAATTTGAATTTTGAGTTGTTGTTAGAAGGGATTTTCAACATTTTTTAGCTGATCATCTTTCACGAATCCCTACCACGGACAAACCAACAGAAGGTGTTAATGATGACCTTCCTGATGCTATATTGTTTCAAGTAGATTACACCCTAGTTTGGGCACGTGAAATCCCTGAATACCTCACTACTCGTCAATTGATCCAAATCTACCTAAATCCGCCCAACGAGCATTGATTTACAAATCCGCTCCCTACACCCTCATTACTGGACAATTGTATAAAAAAGGGACGAATGGAATTATTCGTAGATGTCTCACTGAGGGAGAAACAACCGCCATCATTTCCCTCACCCATGAAGGAAGTGGCGGAGGACATTTCTCATCAGAGACAACATTGCGAAAAATATTCTTGGCCGGATTTTGGTGGCCAACCTTATTTAAGAATACACATCAATTTGTAATGGCATGTGATGTATGTCAACGTGCAAAACAACCTCAATTCAAGGATTTCATGCCATTAAATCCCATACTGTCTGACCAAGCATTTTTTAAATGGGAAATTGACTATGTGGGACCAATTAGCCCGGCTACTAGATTCACACAATCTCGATACATTATAGTAGCCACCGACTATTGCACCAAATGGGTCGAAGCTCGTGTTGTTAAATCTGCAGATGCAAAATCCATTGCTAAATTCCTTTATGAGCAAGTTATAGTATGTTTGGGTGCCCATTAGAGATCGTTAGCAATAGGGGAACACATTTCTTAAATGCTGTGATCGAACACTTACTATCCACCTTCCTAGGTCCATAGGAAAAGTGCTCCTTATTACGCACGTTATAATGGCCAAGCTGAGTCAACGAATAAGATCTTATGAGAAATCCTTACCAAGACCGTAGAGGCCAGTAGATCTGATTGGGAGTTGAAATTACATGCCACACTTTGGGCTTATCGCACAACCCCTAAAAATTCTACTGGATCTACCCCTTTTCAGTTGACTTATGGCCAGGAAGCATTTATGCCAAGTGCCTATTTCAGCTTGAAAAGCTTTGTGAAACCCGTACCATTAGTGTCCATACACAACAGGTTCACAAGCGTAGACGAAAATATTGGCATGATCATCTAATTAAGCTCCCCTTTTGCTCTAACTAAGTGATAAACACTCTCTCATACCTATACACCTCACCCTCTCACTTTACTTATCCTAGAGTCTCCTTACACCTCTCACACTTATTTTGGACACCACTTCCTTAAGACTATACATTCCCTATGCAAGGACTAACTCACCCCTCTCCCTCATTATTCATCTCCCATTCATTTTTGCTTTGCCTCTTGCTCTTGCTTGTGTGTGGACTATCATGCTTTAAACAAGATTACAGTTAAGAACCGTTTTCCTATTCCAAGAATAGATGACATTATGGATAGGATACATGGATCTTGTATCTTTAGTAGAATTGATTTGACAAGTGGATACCAGCAGATCAGAGTAGGACCTGAAGATGTCCATAAAGTTGCTTTCAGGACTAACTCTAGCCTTTATGAATTTTTAGTGGTACCATTTGGTCTTACTAATGCTCTCGCAACATTCAATAGAATAATGCAACCAATCTTTCGACCTCATATACGTTTTGTAGGAACATTCTTTGATGATATCTTAGTCTTCAGTACAGATGAATAAGAACATAAAAGACATCTAGATATCATCTTTAGAACCTTACAAGAAAACCCACTTCTCATAAAAGATAAGAAAAGCGAATTCTTTCTAGAAAAGATACACTTTCTAGGACATATGATTTCAAAGGAAGGAATCCAAATGGACCCTTCAAATATTAAAGCCATACAAGACTGGCCTAAACCAAGAAATATTCATGAAGTTCGGTCTTTCCTAGGCTTATGTTCCTATTATAGAAAGTTTATTCGCCATTTTGCCCATATAGCCTCACCACTACATGAACTCACTAAGAAGAGAGTAAAATTTCATTGGTATAAGAAAGAGCAAAATGTCTTTGATAATCTGAAGCATGCACTTACCATTGGACCTGTTCTTATCAGCCTTTGAAAGTAGATGACTTCAAGGGGGAGAAGTATAGTATGACATTTATGAAAAAGAACTTTTGGCCATTATTCATGCCCTTAAGTTATGGAAGAAGGATCTACTAGGTAATGATTTCCTAAAAACATATCATCAAAGCCTTAGGTACTTTCTCACCCATCAACTAATTCTAGAAAAACATCCAAAATGGGCTAACTACCTTAGCACTTTCCATTTTCAGCTAGTTCATCACCCAGGAAAGGACAATAAGGTCATCGATAATCCCCAAGGTCAACCATATTTTTCTAGCATATCATGAAGATTTCTTTCCTATGAAAAGTATGTATGCTAGTGATTCCGACTTCCAGCATATCTTTGAAATACTTGAAAGAAATCAAAGTCATAAAGACTATGTTTTAAAAGAAGGATATCTATTGAAAGAAGATAAGCTATGTATTCCTATAGCATTTAGAACCAAGATCCTTCAAGAAACCCATAGTCCTCCCTATGCAGGACATAGAGTAATCCCTTCAACTCTGGAAGCTTTGAAAAGATTTTTTTATTGGCCTACCATGCATCGAGACACAAGGCATTACATAAATGCATGTCTAGTCTGTGAACACAATAAAGATGAGCGAGGATTAAAAACTCCACGGTTACTTCATCCCTTGCCTATTCCTGAAGCACCTTGGGAACATATTACCATGGACTTCATCTCTAGGGTTCCCTAAAACCAAAAATGGAAA
Source organism: Diphasiastrum complanatum (assembly GCA_029204225.1). Taxonomy (NCBI): domain Eukaryota; kingdom Viridiplantae; phylum Streptophyta; class Lycopodiopsida; order Lycopodiales; family Lycopodiaceae; genus Diphasiastrum; species Diphasiastrum complanatum. Next base: position 118,182 of record MU831651.1, read on the forward strand.
TGAGATGATATGGACTATCATTGATAGATTTAGCAAACAGGCTCATTTTATTCCCTGTAAGAAAAAGCTAAAAGGACCCGAAGCTGCTCATTTGTTTATTCGTCACATCTTTAGGTTGCATGGACTACCCAAAAGTATAGTGTCGGATCGGGATACTAGATTTACTAGCAACTTTTGGAGAGCCCTTTTTGATAATCTGGGGACAACCCTTAAATTCTCTTCTTCCTTTCACCCCTTGACTGATGGTCAAAGTGAAATTACTAATCAAACCATCATAGATTTGTTGAGAAATTATGTAAGTGATCAGAAGACTCAATGGGAATACTATCTTCCTATTCTAGATAACACCGTTCATTCTTCTACTGGTAAAGCGCCTTTTGAAGTAATGTATGGAAAACCAATTGTGCCTCCTGTACTAAGGACTAAAGAAAAGATATTTGCCTCAGATGAATTTGTGCAGGATTATCAAGACACCTTTTCAAAGGTTCAACAATCCACTACAAATGCACAAAAGAAACAGCAGAAAAGTGCAAATATGCGTCGGAGGGCAATCAAGTACGAAGAAGGAGAACTAGTTCTCCTAAAATTTAAAAAGAAAAGACTCAGGATAAAGAAGGGCAGCATGAAACTCTACCCAAAACTAGCCCAAAAGTATTATGGACCTTTTAAAGTCAAGAAAGTAATCAATGAGGTTACATGTGAGCTTGACTTACCTACTACTTGGAAAATCCATAACAAATTCCATGTAAGCTTGCTAAAGAAATTCAATGGTCCGGAACCAGAAGGATTTACAGATTCCAAAACACCAGAAGTTCAAGCAACCGAAGAAATTATTCAACCTGAGCAAATCTTGATGCACAAGACAAGAACTGGATGAAAAGGGATAACTTCTACATTATACCTCCTCAAATTTAAGAACTATCCTACTATGGATGCAAGATAGATGGAAGAAGAATTCTTCCAAGAGTATCCAAAAATTTTGAATGTTTATTTGAGAAATGTCCATTGAGGACAACGCTTAATGCGTCGGAGGGATGTAAAATTGTATAGACCAAATTGACCAAGAAATAAAGGCTATCCAATCTTCCATTCTTTTTGTATGAAACGTATTTTGAATATTAGAGCTTATTACTCTAACTGATGAATTATGAGTGCAGGTATCATTACCTGAAGACAAGAAATGAAACTATAGAGCAATGCTAACAGTTTGATATGCAGGTTCTAGAAATAGAATCTAATGATGAACCATTTGATGGTGTGGCTTCTAACCTTTTCCTAAGTGTATGTGCAGGTACTAAGAAGAGTACCTGAAGAAGGAATCCAAAGAAGCTTCTTAAAGCTTAAAGACGGTACCTGAAGAAGGCTCAATCGAGTCTATAAAGAAGGCTCACTCGAGTCTATAAAGTCTGAGAGAAGAAACCAAAGGACTGATTACCCTTTGTATCACACTCCACTATGATTGGGGATGGGCAACCTCTAGAAAAAAGAGCCTAGGAATTGATGAAAATTATGCAAGGTAAGATGGACATATACAAAGCCTTTCCCATGACATGAAAAACACTTGGGTGGATCCCAATGTTGTACACAAAGAAATATTCAACTTGAAAGTGACTAACATTGAATGTTAGGCTACCTACTTTCTATCCTTATCAATATGTAACTTACCTACTTTTCCACATGGCTTGAAAGCAATAGGACACCTAGAAAAATGCGCCCTCCTACTCCTCCCCTTTTGCTCTAACTAAGTGATAAACACTCTCTCATACCTATACACCTCACCCTCTCACTTTACTTATCCTAGAGTCTCCCTTACACCTCTCACACTTATTTTGGACACCTCAGCCACTTCCTTAAGACAACACATTCCCTATAAAAGGACTAACTCGCCCCTCTCCCTCATTATTCATCTCCCATTCATTTTTGCTTTTCCTCTTGCTCTGGCTTGTGTGTGTGTAGGTGCTTGGAAGAAAGCATGGAGCAATGGCTTGAGGATTGGAATCACTTTTGGAACCACTTTCACACACACTCACTTTCTCCTACCTTTTTCATCTCTCTCTCTCTCTCTCTCTCTCTCTCTCTCTCTCTCTCTCTCTCTCTCTCTCTCTCTCTCTCTCTCTCTCTCTCTTCTCTAAAACTTTCACACCATTTATAAGACTGATGGCCATGCATGTCACACCATCCATGACTTGATGGCTTTGCATGTCACACCATCATGACTTGATGACTTTGCATGCCTTATCATCCATAACTTTTTGGTCATGCATGTCTGATTCAGGAGTTGCATGTCTGATTTAGGAGTTGCATGTATGAAATTGAAGTTTGCATGTTGAAATTGAAGCTTGCATGTCAAATTGGATTCATGCATGCCATACCTACCGATGTCAAATGCCTATGCATGTTCTTTTCTTGATCAGTAAGTCCTTGCATGTCATAAGGAACCACTTTTCTTGGTATAATATTCTTTAAGATCCAGAATTTGTAAACTTCTGGTTGATGTAAAAGATCTAAGAATCCGTCTTCCCAAAACCATTGTATATGTAATTGGCCTTGGGCCAATTGATCTTGCATAATTTGAAAAGAAAAATCCTTCGGGGGGGAGGGGGGTCCCCATCTTGACCCCTCAGCAAGTCTCTTGAATGAATGATTTTGTGATTGAATGTTAAAGCTCTTCCCTAAGTTTTTGAGTTCTTTTTCAAGTTCTATTTAACAATGTTATGTTGACTTGTTCTTTTTTTAGGTCACAACTTCTAAAGTCAGGACTTTAGAAATAGTAGACCACTCCAAGTTCACAGTGCACCAATGTATTTGAGGGCTACAGTGGCAAATGTTGGAGCACGTTGGCAAAGATTTGCATGCCATCAGAGTCACTCTCAATAAGGAGACCTACGACAACACAACCCGGCAAAGAGCAGCTGCCATTGGCATGGGACCACCAATCCAATAAAGAGGGGGATAATGTTGTCCCTTATGTTAGCCCAACATAGGAATTACTGTGGCATGTGTTTTGTAAGCCCACAAGTAATTAGGATTAGGAAAACTTTATGCTTAGACCTTTTACTATTTAAGTTTAACTACTACAAACAATCATTTGTAATGGTTCAACTTAGAAAGTCTAAGTTTAAGATTTGATTCCTAAGTTAAGTTAATTTCTAAGTTCAAGTTAAGTTTAATTTCTAAGTTAGTGCAAGTGCACAAGTTAATTAGCTTAAGTTTGGACTTAGTCCCATAAGCATGTTTAAGCTTAGGCCCACCACTCTTTCCATATATGGAAGTGGATTTGGGCCTCCAACAACACTTGTATTAGCTTGTGATAATAAAACACTTTTTGTGATATCTTATGCATGCTACTTGTGTTCCCATTGGAATTAGAATACCTTGTGGTAGGTGCTCGAGCTCCACTAGGCTTTTTCCAATGATTGATTTGTGAATGCTATTATGGAATTATCTTTCTCTCATGTTATTCCATTCCCTTGTGGAGTTAATTAGGTTTGCTTAATATTGTTCATTGTTAGACACTGGTTGGGGACCACCATAATGCTGCTTGATCTATCCTTTCTTAATTAGAGTGTTTGTCCAAAGGGAGACTGCCTTGGAGATCCTAAGACAAGTAATAGAAACCATGTCTTGAGTGGAACCTACTTGTACTCACCCTATACAATGCACTTTAAGATCAATGTTATTCTATTAGTTGGGGAACATCCATCATAGTATATAGAAGACATCTAAAAGTACAACAAAGATTACAACCAAGTTTCACTTACATGTGAAATTAGAGAAGGATTATGCAACCAAAGTTGCATGGGGTGTTAACTTAAATCCGTATGAGATGCATTGTTGGAGATTAGAAGGCAAAAAACATATTGACGTATGGGTAAGAGGTGAATTATACCCCTGCAATCCACTGGTAGATGCTCCTCCTAAATTTTCTGATGTACATAGTTTTTAAGGTTCATTGGGGATGGTGGTAATGGACTCCTTGGCTATTGCCAAGCAATGGATTCTCGAAGAATCCAAGCTGAGACATTGGCAAATATGACAAACATTGATATCTTGAATATGAATGACAATTTAGTTAAAATAGCAATGATCGACTTATACAGTGCTTTCTTATTTCAACAGCACCACGTGTGCTTAGTTCTAGAGTTATCGGGCCATCCTTCTTTTACGAGCCCTTTGAGTGCTTTTAAGCAACTTATCTTTGTACTTACTCATTAGTTGAATATACAGTTTGAGGAGAGCAATTCTGTTGTCTTGTTGCACTTGACGTTGTGCTGTGGTGATTGATCCGGTCGGGTGTTTAAACTGTGTTTTCTTAACTTGGTATCAGAGCCCTTGGTGGCTTGAATCACCAGACAAGAACAGGGAGCTGCGATTCACGACGGTTTGTTAGCTGGGAAGCACAGAACCGAGTCTGTGGAGATTCGTGGACTAGCTCAAAAACTGTAAGAAGATTCAGAGGCAGGGGATTGTCAACTGAATCAGAGGGCAAGATCCATTGGATTGATGTGAAAAATCCTGAAGGGGTCTGAAGTGCAAAGTGCATTGCAACTTCATTAAAAATCTTCAAACTGAAAAAAATTGTTGGGTCCCAAGTTTTTGAAGGGCGAAGTTTCTTCACACTGAAGAAATAGTTCAAAAACCCAAATTGCCCTTATTTTCACCTCCTTTAGCCTATTTTGCCCAAACGAAAGGCTATAGTCTCCAAACGAAGGGCACCCTGACTGTACCTGCAAGTATGGTACACCAAAACAGAGTGATTACCGTGGAGAAAGTGTTCAAAGCATGCCAGAAGTGATTTCACCATTCCATTGGGCAGGTAGCTAGGAGTTGGTGACGAGAAGCATTTCAGAAAGCGACGCTAGTTTGGCTTTCAATTTGGCGAAAGAGCGGCAGGTGGCTTGGTAAGCCAAAAATTGCAGGTCATTATTATTGATTTTTGACATCACGGTTGGCTCCAACATACACTTTATAGCCTACAGGTGAAGTTTCAAGCAGTTTGGAGATGGCAAACATCAATGAGGCAATTTTGGGCGATGCAAGCAAACTTGATGGGGCTTCTAACTACAACATCTGGAAATTCAAAATGAAGAGAATTTTGATGGAGAAAGAGTTGTGGGAGATCATGGCAGGTATTGAAGTCTGGCCAAATACCACTCCATGTGACATAAGGGCCTTTAATAAAAAGGCGCAGAGAGCATTGTCCTTGATCAATCTTTCAGTGAAAGACCATGTGATCACTTATATAAGTGATGCCATTACGGCTACGGGAGCTTGGGAAGCTCTTAGAATGCAATTTCAAACTTGCAATCCAGCTCGAGCCATGTTCTTGAAGTCGAGATTGAATGCAGTAAGGATGGAAGAAAGTGAATCAGTGGGATCTTTCTTCACCAGGATAAAGGAGCTGAGAGATCAACTTGTGGCGATTGGAGAACCAATCAGGGATATTGAATTGGTACATACCACAATGAGCGGTGCCTCGGAAGGGCTACAGATGTTTGTGAGCAGCATTGCTTCGAGGGAGAGGTTGCCTACTTTTGAAGACTTCCACAGAATCATGTTGCAAGAAGAGCAACATCGCGAAGTGGTGAAGTCAAGGAAAAACCCACATGAGGATCAAGCCTTGCTTGCTAAAGACAAGCAGATAGGATGGAAAAGGATTCCTAAGAAATTCAAGGATGATGATGATGAGGGAGAGTCGTCATCAAAAAGGAAAAAGAAGAAGAAAGACAAATGTTACTATTGCCACAAATTGGGTCATTGGGCAGGCGAGTGTTATAAGAAGAAAGTAGACATAAAGACGGGAAAAGTGACTCAACAAGGAAACATTTCCGAAGATGATGGAGAAGATGACGAGACAAGTGTCTTCTCATCGGCATTGGCATCCCAAGTTGATGATGGTGCCAGAAGGTCATAGATTCAGGCGCCACAAGGCATATGACCGGGAAACGTGATTGGTTTAAAAAATTCTCACCAATCCATGATGGGGATAAGGTCACTCAAGCCAATGGAGAAGATGAAGAAGATGCTCCACAGATGATGCACGTGAAGACGAGAGTCGAGAGGGCGAGTATGAAAGGACACCACCTATTCAAGAGCCTAGGGGGAGGTACTTGCCAATAGGAGCAATAAAGGAGAAACCGGTTGGAAGTAAGAGACATTACTTAGACACTCCTTGGGATACATACTCTCCACGTAGTGTATCACCTGAATCTAAGATACCAAAATGGTATGAAAAGATCATGAAGAACACAAAGCTAAATCAACCAGGATCTAGCACACAAGGTGAAGTGAGAAGATCAACGCGAGAAAGGAAGTTTCCTGATCATTATCATGTGAACTATGCCCTAATGACTGACATTTGAAGTGTCGAGAGCCATCAACCTTTGATGAGGCAAAAGATCACAAAGAGTGGCAAAGGGCAATGGAAGAGGAAATAGAATCTATCCACAGGCATGATACATGGGAGTGGTTGATCTACCACTTGGGAAAGAAACCCATTGACAACAAATGGGTGTTTAGAACAAAGTTTCATACAGATGGCAAAATAGCAAAGTATAAGGCACGCCTAGTAGTGAAGGGTGATGCGCAAAGCAAAGGAATTGACTATGAAGAGACATTTGCTCCAGTGGCTAAGTGGACTATGCTACGCCTTATCATTGCCTTAGCATCTCTTTTTGGGTGGAAGATCCATCAAATGGATGTGAAGTCTGCATTTTTGAATGGTGACTTAGAGGAAGAAGTTTACATGGTCCAACCGCAGGGCTTCATGGCAAAAGGGCAAGAACAGAAGGTATGTAAACTACACAAAGCACTTTATGGCCTTAAGCAAGCGCCACGTGCATGGTATGGACGCATTGACAGTTACTTTCTTTCTCATGGGTTTGTAAGAACAAATTCAGATCCAAACCTTTATGTTCTTATAAATGATGACAGCATTGCCTTGATTGTACTTTACGTTGATGATATCATTATCACGGGCAATGATGAGAATCTCACTCATTCTATCAAAGCCAACTTATGCAAGTAGTTTGAGATGACAGATTTAGATCTTATGCACTATTGCTTGGGTGTCGAAGTATGGCAAACTAGCGGTGATATCAGGTTATGTCAAAACAAGTATGTGGGCGAGATATTGGAGAGATTTCACATGACAGAGTGCAACCTTCCATCACCCCTGGCGAAGCTGGTAAGAAATTATCTCGTATTGATGATAGCGCACATGTTGACGCTTATTTCGACAACTAGTTGGGAGTTTGATATATCTTACGACTACACGTCCTGATATCTGCTATGCTGTAAGTTTGATTAGCCAATTTATGTCATCACCCACTATGTACCATTGGAAAGCTGCAAAAAGGATTTTGAGGTATGTGAAAGGTACACCTAACCTTGGTCTAATCTACAAAAGACAACGTGTTTTACCTAAGTTGCAAGGTTATGTTGACGTTGATTGGGCAGGAGTATAGATGATAGAAAGTCAACAACAGGTTATGCCTTCAATTTTGGTAGCAGTTGTTTTTCATGGTCTAGCAAGAAGCAAGATACTATTTCTCTTTCTACTACAGAAGCCGAATATAACGCGTTGAGGTTCTGCTACCCAGGAAGCTGTTTGGATACGTAAGTTGTTATGTGAGATTGGCATGAAGCAGGTAAATCCTTCTGTTATTTTCTGTGATAG
>MU831652.1:0-125664 GCA_029204225.1 Diphasiastrum complanatum
CTGCTGCACCTACGCCTACGCCACCACCTCCAGATCCGCACCGTCCATCCGCATCCTCCGCTTCCGCACCTACACCTATGCCACCACCTCCAGATCCGCGTTGTCCATCCGCATCCTCCCAGCCATCCACATCCCGAGGCACCAGACAGATGACCATGTCGGAGGGGCAGCACAGAGAGGCCACCAGGACCATAGCACAAATGTTCTATGACCTGAACCTCCCCTTCATCATGGCCAAGTCCCGCATCTTTCAAGAGGCTATCTCGAAAGTTGCAGTCTGCGGGCCCACCTACATACCACCCACAACCGATGCGCTTCGCGGCCCTTTGCTCCAGGAGCGGGTTGCAGAGGTCAAAGAGAGACTAGCATCGTTGCATGAGGCTTAAGATAGATACGGCTGCTCCATCATGGCTGATGGGTGGACTGATCGTCGTAAACGTCCACTCATCAACGTGATTGTTTCCAGCTGCTACGGTTCCATGTTCCTCTGCAGCATCGACGCCTCTTCTAAGGCAAGGAGAGTGCACATGGCCGAGTACATCTACGGCATCATCCGCGCAACGATAGAGGAGATCGGGCCACAGCGCGTTGTCCAAGTGCAATTTTTTTCATTAGTTGCTTGATCATTTACTAGGCAATGTTGATACAAAGGTTTCATTATTTTTCGATTGATTGCAATGTGTTTCCAAGATGTGCATTAATCGTATCAACTGTTCGCGATAGGTTGTGACGGACAATGCGTCCAACTGCCACATTATGGAGGAGCTTCTTATGGCAGAGTACCCCTCCACTGAGTGGACTCCATGTGCCGCACACTCACTGGACCTCCTCCTGCATTCCATTGGGCGCCTACCTTGGGTCAGTGAGATCCTCACGAGGGAACTTGCGGTTGTGGACTTTGTCACACGCAAGCGCCGCACCACCGCCCTTTTCCGCCCACCTGTGACGCGTGCATGAGAGGGAAGATGTCCCAAACACCATTTACCAAAGACTCCTACAAAACAACATTCAGCAGGTAAGATGCTACTTATTTTTTGGCTCGTTTACAGTTCTGTTGCACACGCCAATAATTCCAGGGTTTAGGGTTTAGGGATGCGTTGGGGTATTCGTGTGTGCCTCTTATTCTGTTTTGCAATGTAGGCTCGACTTGAAGAAGCCCACTCACACCCGCTTCGCCTACCAGTTCACATGCTCGAGCGGCTACACCGGCTCAAGGGTGATTTGCGGCGCATGGCTACTTCTGCAAAGTTCACGGCCATGGACTTGTCTCAGACCCCAGAGGGCTTGGCCTTCCACGAGATCCTCTTCATGGAGCCATTCTGGGTTGATATGCAGCAGCTCATGGACGTCATGCGCCCCATTTACTCTATTCTGAGGCTCGTTGATCGCGAGGGGTGCACGATGGGCCTCATATACGAGTTCATGGACCGCATAGGTGAGTCTCTCCAGCGTTCTGAGTTGGACCCTGCCAGGTATAACTTTTTTCGTCTCACGAAATTTCCTTCCATTTGCACACTATTTTGTACTGGTGCCACAGCACGCAATTATATAATTGTTGCCTCCACATGGTATGTTCCACAGGTTGGAGCCTATTAGGCGGTTGTGGCGGCGGCGATGGGATAAGTTTCATCGGCCCATTCGCAGTGTCGCCCACATACTGCATCCGTTGTTTCATAGCGAGCAGCAGTACGACGATGAAGAGCTGCATGCAGACTGGTTCTCATACATCCGTCTCCTCAGCAGCGACACCGGTTTCCGTATTGCACTCACGCACATCGTTGCTCAATTTCAAGCACTGCCTGGGGCTGTTCGACAAGGACCTTGCTACTCTCTGTGAGAACAGGCTTATGCCTGTATCATGGTGGGATAGCTACGACGCTGGACAGACAGAGCTGAGGACGCTCGCGTTCCAAGTCCTGTCACAGGTATGCTATCTAATCTCATTCATCCAAACAGTTTCCGCATTGTCTCCATAAGGCCGCAACTCACTCGAGTGGCTGTCAATTAATGCAGGACTGTTCTGCTTGCGTGTGCAAGCGGAACTGGTCAGCGTTCAGCCTTGTTCACACGAACAGACGGAACCGCCTCACAGACCGAGCGATGCAATGACTTGGTGTACTGCAAAACCAACACCAGGATGGTTCGACGCATCGCGAACAGCATGAGAGCAGGAGGCGTACACGCCCTACTGCTGCAGGTATATTTCTATGCTCTATCGTTTGTTTTCATGTTCTATCAAACAATCAGTTTAATGCCCTCACGGTTGCTTCGGCTATTCTCACGAATGATTGACTTGCGTAGGTCAATCCCGATGATTGCCTGGTTCCAGCGGCCGATCCTGAGGCAGAGCCAGAGGTTGATCCAGACGAGGCCGCTAGGCGTGCTCTGCGGGGTGATCCTGAGGATGATGCTAACACCGAGGAGCCTACCCCCCTCCCTGTTGACATTCCATTGGCCTCCTCCTCTGATGAGCCCACATATGATTCAGACGAGACAGTCGACATTGCAGGGGATGGTCCACGTGCCCCATCCAGTACTCCCGCTACACGGACCCTTTCAAATGATGGTTGGACAGAGTTTGCAAGGGAGACAGAGGCTGCCGCCCAAAGACACATCGCTTAGAGACGACTCGGAGCATCACAGGCAGGCGGTTCTTCCCAGAGACCCCCTTGTGGCAGAGGGAGACCCCCAGGCAGGAGTGTACCAAAGAGGGTTCCTTCCGGCAGACGTAGAGGCAGACCAGCCAAGAGGGGACGCACCGATGATTTTTCTAGTCGTCTCTTGGCAGGCGTTGGCCCAGACTTGGAGGAGTCCCAGATGCCTCCAGACTCCCAGCCAGACTTTGTATTTGACACCCCTGTAGATGCATCTGGCATGCAGAGGGATGATTTTTTTAGCACAAGACTTGTAGATATTGATACACACAGAGCATTATGTACGTTGGCATCAGATGAGATGTATATATTTTATTACAGTTTATTCGTGTCATGGCTAATTTATCATGGTTGGTTACAAATGGTTAGCTCTGTGAAATTTGAATGGTTAGTTAGAAATGGTTTGCTCTGTGCAAGATGAGAGAGAGAGAGAGAGAGAGACCAGCACATCTTCATGTCTCTCATATCATCTGCATCATGTCCAATCATTGAACATAACACGCTAAACCAAACACCCTAACAAATGGCACACCCTAAACCCTAACAAATCATCATAAACCCACAACCCCACAGCCATAACCATCAAAACAAGCCACAGCCATAATCATCATCAACCCCACATCCTCATTGTGTCATAGGCATTGCACCACAGGTATGTGTAGATTCAACATCAAAGCAGCACTTGTGTAACATACACTTAAACTTGTGTAGAATGCATTAATGGTCCAGGAATACAGTCCACAAGTTCGTGATCCCGATACGAACCCAAAGGATCAAGCCTGGCTCGATTCGGGTAAGTTCAGTCAAAATGGCCCTTCGACGGGAGAGAAACGCAATTAGGTCAAGCGAAATGGACTAATTTTGCAACTTTCCATCCGACGGCCCCCTTTCTCCAAACGGGATCCGTTTCAGATGTCGTCTGTTTCGGCCAGTGGACAACCTCGATAGGAACCTGTCGAAACAGACAGGACAAGGAACGGACAGACGGTCAGCCCAAAACGTCCGTCCGAAGTTCGACGTTGAACAGGGCTTAGTGGTTTAGGGTTTAGGGTTAGCTTGGATGAGAGCGAAAGATTGGAGCGTGCATCAATGACTATCTCAAAGAAGAGACATTTTGAAGAGCGAAAATGCTGCTCGCAACTTACACAACTAAGCTCAGCTTGCACCGACCATTTGGTGAGCCTAAACCCTGGCGCAAAGGGAGTGGATGTGGTTACCAGTTTCAGCAATGTGAATCTTAAGTGTAGCCAAATCGACTTTTTAGTTTTATACAATTTGTTTCAGAAAGGGAAGTGAATGCTCACCAGAGGATTTGGGAGAAGTGAATGCTCACCAAAAGAGTGACAAGCTCTCAAGACCACAAGTTTCTGGGAGAAATGAATGCTCATTAAAAGAGTGACAAGCTCTTAAGACAGGGAATTACAAGACCTACACACTACTATGTCTTATATGATGTGATCGGTTTCCCCCTGGATGAACTTCAACAACTTCCTAAACTGTGTCATTCATTATAAGGAACCACAAGACCTACACACTAGTATGTCTTGGTTGATGAGATCGGTTCCTCCCCGGATGAACTTCAATAGCTCACTAATTACTTATGGCACAACTCCAACACGCTGCAACACGCTGTCGAAATTTTGCGTACCAACACGGGGGCTCCGAAACATCTCCCAGTTTTCAGGTCCCGACCGGACGAAGTGTCCCTGAAGCCTTGTTTAACGTCGAACTTCGGACAAACGTTTTGGGCCGGTCGTCCATCCGTCCGTTCCTCGTCCTGTCTGTTCCCACAGGTTCCTATCGAGGTTGTCCACTGGCCGAAACGAACATCACCTGAAACGGATCCCGTTTGGAAAAAAGGGGCCGTTGGACGGAAAGTTGAAAAACTAGTCCATTTCGCTTGACCTAATTGCGTTTCTCTCCCGTCGAAGGGCCATTTTGACCGAACGATACCCGAATCGAGCCAGGCTCCCTCAAACTTCTTTCAGATCTTTCTTTGCCACTTTTTTCACTTTTTTCTGAGATAAGTTCTCAAAGAAGGTTCATAATAATTTTTGGACTGCTCACTAGTCATCATTGTTTGGTACTATCTCAGTTATGGGAGGCATGGGCAATGGTTAGGTTTGTTGCAAGTTTTTTTTCAAATTTTTTTACCTTTTTTTTTTTTAACAGGAGGGGGCACGTATGCACCAAACACTCTCTGATAATTAATTTCGGGGGGAGCGGGAGTGGCGGGGGGGGGGGAATTTTTTTTATTTGTTTTTGGGCATGTGGAGGGGCTTGATTTTTTTTTTTTTTTGAAAAAAAAAAGTTTGAAAAAGGGTGGACATGTCCACCCCCGGACGCACCCCTGGCGCGTTCACATCTGGGTCCTGCTTCCTTAGCTTTGAACCAATGTACTAATTGACATGATTTTTTCCCCTCCTCCATTAGTACAAAATGGCTTCAAAGAATGCTTGATTTCAACCTTTTCCAAAACGTTAACTTGAGAAGCTTGCTCATAAAGTTCCTCACTAATGCATCCATCATTTGCAACAAATGGCTCAAGAGAAGAAGAATGCTCTATCATACCAACATTCCGATGCAAACTTGTACTTGTAAAAAGACCATGATCAAACTTTGCATGCCTTTGCTCTTCTACCTTCAAAGAGGATGAAGTAGAGAGGAGAAAGCATGATGATGAATCCTTTATTCGGTACATCTTTAAAAGTGTTTCCCAAGCACTTTTAGAGGTCTTGCAAAATCTCAAATGATATAAGATAGATCTTGTGGCAATTGCATGTAGAAATTGGAAGATTCAATTTTTTGTGATTTTGTCAAAATCCTAATTTAATCAATGAAAGAGCTTGATCATCACGTCGATGCCAAACCTCAGCTTGCAACTCCATGAAGAATAGTTGGTGTCATCCAACATATCTTCACCCAAACAAGCACGAATTGCTCCCAAATCTCTTGCCATAAGAACCAGCCAAGAAGATAAACTCTTCAAACCCTAAATGTGCCCTAAAAGACACAAAAACCAGCAAGTATCAAATCCAAAAAATCAGCACCGGAATATGTCGAAACCACACACTAGATGGATGTAGGAACTCACCCTCCTACAAGATTCACTTGAATCAGATTTGTCTGATTCTACTTCCGAACCAAGTTTAGAATCTTTGTCTGAGCAAAGTTTAGATTCAGATCCTCCAAGTTCATCTAGTTCACCGCCATCTATTAATATGGTGGACTTGTGGATCTCTATGGATCCTGCTCACAGAACTCATCTCGCACGCAGGTGGACTTCTTGTCTGTATTTCGTCTTGATTGCTTACTAGCATCAGACTACTTCATACATCTATCTGTATGTTTGTGTATATCTTTTTGTATCAAGTATCATGCCGTAAGTACATAGTCGCTCTTGTTTTCCTTTCAAATTAGAGTAACTAAGCATCTACAACTAATTAGAAAATTACAAGCGTGGCAGATTAGCCATGACCTTGAGTGTATCTGCTGACGTCTTGTGTGCTGAAAATTTCAGCTTGAAATTGCATTACAAACTCAAAAAAACTAGCAAGCAAAGAATTAGGTTAGCCTTCAACAAAGCTTTTTCCGGAACCCTTCTTTCTTGCCAAAAAGTGTGAACAATACACGCACGGATAGGGCTGTTGCAAACACCCTACAAACAATAATATGTTGTCCAATTTTCAGCCTCGATATGTGATTGGATCATCACAAAAAATTAGCGCCTTCTTCCACACCTAGAAACAAGCAAAAAGAAGCAGATCTTCACTTTGTAAAATCAGCAAGGGTGCTGATTTTTCAGCCAAATCAGAAGATAAAAATTGCTTGTAGGATGGGCACCCTCTTGCAAAGGAGCAAATATGAAAAATATGGCAACAGCGGACCAACGGAAGTAGGATAAACCTACACGGATGTGGGCGACCTAAAAGTCCTGTGCTCTATCACATTATTGACATGTATACTTGTTATACTTAATCTGATAACAGTTCTTTGTTCTGCATTTAGATCTGTGTTAATATTGCTATGCTTATTATTCATTCTGTCTGATCTTTCTAGTTGCTCATTTTGGTAATAGACGACCAATATTTAGTATTGTCTTTCGCGAATCTTTTGCGACTAATTATTAGTCGAGCACAGTCTAGCTCTTCGCGAATCATTCGCGACACATAATTTGTCTTGCTATTCGTGACAAATTATTCTTCTGGCGCTTCATTATTAATGTTTGGCTCTGAAATCAAGAATGACCGTGATTTCCATCACTAACGTTCTGTTTGTTCTGATAAGCGTAGTCATGCTTACGGAGAGAGTCATATATCTCGTTCCGCTACGCACTAACGCTCTGTTCGAGTTCGTTTCTCATTCGTGTTTCGTTTCTTGTTCGTGTTTCGTTTCTCGTTCGTGTTCGTCTTACCCCCTTTTTGAGCTAATTTTCATTTCTAACATACGACACATTTCTCCTTTCATCTCTTATCCCTCTCTCCAACATGGTATCATAGCTATTTTCATAGCTTGATAAGCTTCCACAATACAAGAATCTACTAGCCGATAGAGTAATTGCTTTCTTGTTCTATATTTTCAGTATCAGATTTTCATACTTAAGTCACTGATAGTTTCTCCTATCACTTAGACTAATTCTTCCACATGGATTCCCAAGGGAAAGCTAGTCATATCATGGACAAGCTTGATGGAGTCAATTACCATCTATGGAAATTTAAGATGAAAACTGTACTAATGGCAAAAGAATTGTATGACGTTGTTACATGTGCAGAAGAAAAACCTGAATTAGATGATGCAGTAATCGCCAGATGAAAGCTGAAGGATGGAAAGGCTTTCACATTGATCATCCTCAACATCACGGATACCCAAATCGGCCATGTATCCGAGGCCCAGACATCGAAAGAAGTCTGGGACATCTTGAGCACACTATACGATAGGGCACCCCCAAAAGTCAAGATAGGGCCCCTTAACATAATTAGACTTTACTTGGACCCACAAGTTATTACTAGACCAAAATTGGGTCCAACTTTGCTAAAATTAACTTAACATGGTCTAAATAATAAACCTAACCCATGGTTACACAAGTCTCGACCTTTTGGGTCAAAGTAACCTGTGGGAAATTAACATTATCATTTATTATTTCTAACAATAACCATTCAAACTTTGATCAAAATTAAGGTTTAAACTCAAAAACGGCTAGGCTAGACAAAATATACCTTACAAGGAAGCAAATAGCACAGATATTCTTCATAAAGGGACTCCAGCACCTCACATCCATCTTGTTCAGCGGCAAGAAGTACTTCCTTCAAAACTCGCATTGCATACGACCGAATTGGAGGGAATTTTCTGCAAACCTTACAAATGAATCCCATTTTAGCACTTTATAAAGACTCCAGTGATCAGTTAAACCACACGCCATCTATAAAGAATATCTCATCATGCTTAGAATAACCTGAGAGAAAAAGGACTGTGACGGACAAACCACTACTGGCAGTTGCACTTAGGATTACTACACATAACCAGGATGGTTTTGCAACACAGTCTGAAACCATCTGTGGTTTCTGGTTCACCAGCATGCCTTGAATCCAAGAGAGAGGGGAGATAAACACAAATGTGTTTATTTGTTTCATGATTGATTAGTTTCTTCACACGAACTACTTACTCACTGCACACCTGAGCTGATGGTCTGTGATCTTTTACAATGTTCAGGATCACAATAAAGAAATGGCATAATTGAAATGATAAAGGAGAACCAGCTAAATTCTTTTAGTTTCCGCCTGCGAGCCCGGTAGGGTGAGCGGGGTCCATTACCGAGCTTGTGGGGTCTGTGAGGTGGAACGGGCAATCCTGCCAGTTCCAACTGTCACTGTTTAACAACAATCTGCACTTTTCAAAAAAAAAATGTTGTGCTGGTTATTTTCAGAGTAGATTTCATACTGAAACTAGAGCCCATGTCGTCCGCAACCCCCATGAATGACAATAGCAACATTAAAGTTACGGACATAACCGTCATTATGATGAGGTGTCTACCATTCAATGGAACATTATGGCATACAGAATAATCATGCCTGGTAACGGCTTATTTAAAAAAAAAACTGAAAATTGCTATTACGATAGATAAGAAGCCAATGCAGCGAAGGAGTTGTGACAAGAAAAGCCCACCAAAAACCTTCCTCTCAACTCTTTGAGAGAAATTTACAAATGAATCAAACCCAAAGAAAAGGTCCAACATGGGGTCTACTTTTCAAATCCCTAAAACAGGGAAAGCACGGGGCTTAAGGTGCAAATCTAACGAGAGTGAGCAAAGAAGAACAAGATTATCAAACTGTTTACCTCATCCATAAGACAGTGCCTCATGAAAATATCCTGAACTTGCTCTGAGATAACTCCCTTTCCGACGTCTCTGCCATCCAACCCCAAACACACGAGCTTGTTTTACTTTTATCACAATAGAATGAAAGCAGCCTTAGAGGCAATGGAAATTTTGAAAACCAATGCCAGAAACGTTGAAATTTCGATGGACAAATCCCATTTGGCTCACTCACCTGGCAAAGGCCAGAACAAGAGAGAAGGGCTCCATGGCGCGGTAGGCAGCTTGAAGCAATAAGACGGAGGAGGAGGAGGAGGAGGAGGTGGGCTCCTCCTCATCGATCATCGCGTACTTTTGCATGTCCATTAGCTCTCATCCTCTTCATCCTCCACCTCCTCTTCTTCTGTTCCTTTTTGTTTCCAAGAACGAAAGTTAAAAGACGAGAATGGGCAACATATCTATTGACCACACACGAGTTCAAATATTTGACATGTACTTATCTTGTGCTTTTTAGCTTCTTCTAGAAGGGTAAGGTAATCTATTGTGATCATATGCTTAAACCTAAGTTCTAACATGTCACTAAAGCGAGAAGCTATCTAGACCATACGTTTAATATCATTTTGGTGCAAAAGATTTATTTGGAATTTTGACATAAGACTAAATGGTTGGAACTCATTCAGGAGTTCGTGTTCGACATTGGGTATGGTAAAGGTATGTTGAACAATGTTGCCAATGCTTTGAGTCGGACTGGAGAGATTAATCAACTATGCTTTGCTAAAATTTAATCTGATTTGTATCTTTCGCTTCAGGATCATTGCCGAACCAATGGGTTTTTCTAAAAGCATATGGCTAGATGTATTAACGAAAAATTCTAGATCTAGTGATGACCTTGGGAAATAGGATCCCAATCAATCTCGAAATGACAAGATACTTGAAGACTATTCCATACGGAATGACCTGCTTTTTCATAAGGAGAAGGTTTGCGTGTTGGATAAGGAGGACTTGTGGGCCCAAATTCTGCAGCAGTGCCATGACAACCCTTGTGCTGGTCACCCAGGGCTATAGAGGACACTTGACCTTGTCAGGCAGAATTGCTTCTTGCCAAAGATAAAAGGTCATGTTGAGGCATACGTTCAAGGTTGTGAACAATGCCAACAAAATAAAATAGAAAGTCTCAAAGTTGCACATCTTCTACATCTTTTGAAAATTCCCAACAAGAGATTAACAATACTTGATTGGAATACTTGTAGAAAAACTTTAGTTGCACATCCTTCACCATCGTGATTTGGTACCCTTTGCTTGGTACATAACAATTCAACAAAAAATATGTCGCTTAATCAACGGAGTCCTTGGACGTTGGATTGGCAGCGCCATCAGTTGGCAATCCAAGGGCTTTAGAGAAAATTGCTTTATTAATTGTGAAGGTGTTATTACGCAATGTTACTTTGAAGTCAGACTCAGCCACTGTGTGAATTGAAATTCACAAAATCAGTGCTGATCTCTTGTAGGACAATGGATGGGTCTACTTTGAGATCACTCAGCCTGCATCGATCCAGTAAGGACTGAATTGTCACAAGTCGGATTGAAGTTCGAATTTTTCAGCTGATAATAAAGCTGGTGCTTGCACTCGAATCCATCGCTATGTGAGAACACTTTCAAAAACAACGATAAACGCGAGCAAGAGCGTGAACAATGGTAAACGAGAACGAACGAGCATGAACAATTGAAAGTAAAAAGAAAGTGTAAATGAAAATAGAAAATTACAGTGTTAAACAATGACACAGTGGAGACGATGACCGCGTGGCAGCTTGATTTGACATCTATCAAATTTATGAATAAAAAGCGGTATCTTTACCGATCTTCGAGATGGCTAAAGAGATAATCTTAATTAGCTTAAGACCGCTAAAAATTAAATAATAATAAAATATCACGTCTACACAGTCTTCTACGTAGTCATAAATATGGACATAAATATAAATGACATACGGAAATACGTGTACACTTATATATTTAATAAAGAAATTTACCAAATCCAAAAAGTAAATAATGAATAAAATATTAATTAGCAATTAAGTAATAAATATATAAGAAAATAAAAATAAAAATCGGGACAGATCTTTGAAAGATTCTCCTCTCGAAATCCTTGGTTAGAGATAATATTTCTTCAGCCTGGAATCGTTAATACGCATTGGCAATAATTTACCTTCTAATGACTAAAGTTGGACAGAACCGTTTTCAAATACTTCAATGACCTTGTAAGGTCCCATCCACCTCATATGTAGCTTTCCAGAAAATTTCTGATGACGACTGTTGTAGATCAAAGCATAATCATCAGCATTAAGATCACCAATCTTAAGACTTGTATCATACTTTTTCTTTCGCACCTCTTAAGTTTTTTTTGTAAGATCCTTTGAATCAGTTCGAGCTTCGGCTAGTTCTTCAATAGTCAGCAACCTTTCATTAATACAGTCTGTGTCTGTTTGTTTTGCTTATATTCGAAAAGTTAGCACTTCAAATTTGATCGGTAGAATCGGATGCATATCATATGTAAGAAAGTAAGGCATCTGCTTCGTTGTGATTTTCTCTGTGTTTCTATATGCCCAGAGCAATGAAGGTAACTTTTGATCCCAGTCTGTAGCATGTGCTACAATAATCTTATTTAGGATCTTGCATAGTATTCCATTCGCTCTCTCAGTTAACCCATTTGCTTTCAGATTATAAGGGGTTGTCTTTCTGTATTTGATCATAAAATAAGTTGTCACTAGTCGGATCGTATCATTTAGAAAATGGGTACCACGATCACTGACTAACTCAAGATGACAACCATATCGTGTGATAATAGATTTGAATAGAAAATTGACAACAATCTTTGCATTGTTTTGGTTTTTTTCGCTTTCGCTTCAACATTCTTCGTTGCATAATCCGTCGCAACCAAAATGTATCAACACTTAGTGTGTCGAGTTAGTGGTTTATTGGACCAACAAAGTCAATCCCCCACTTTTCAAATGGTTGAAGTGGTATGATTGGCGTCAACAGCCAATTCATAGATTTGGTTGGTTTACCAGATCTCTGGCATGGATCACAAGATTGAATATAATTAGAGACATCCTTAAACATGGTAGGCCACCAATATTTGGTGATCATAATCTAATTAACAGTGTTCTTCATGGCAAAATGTCCACCAACATCTTCAGAATGCTGACACATCAACATAATTATGAAAAAGAATTGTCCAGTTAGGTGGTCTTAGAATTGGAGCATTAATCAATACTTAAGTTCTTAGAATGCTTTCTATTGTTCTATCGTGCAAATATGAGCGACTTGCTTCTTAAGTAACTATGTAAGGGCTGCAGCAATAGAGGCATGATTCTAGATAAATCTTCGATAATAACCAACATGTCCTAAAAAACCTCTTAGTTCACGTAGATTCGTTGGTATCAATAGATTTTTTATAACTTCAACTTTATCTTTGTCGACTTCAATTCCTCTACTGGATATTCTATGTCCCAAAAGTATACCTTCTCTCATACCAAAAAAACATTTTTCAAGGTGAAGTGACAAACAAGCGTCTCGACACCTCTGCAATGTAAGTTTCAATTTCTAAATATGAGACTTGATATCACTAGAAACACAGAAATCATCAATGAAAATTTCAAAAAATGTTCTTAGGAACGCAGCAAAAATTAGCATCATAATTCTCTGGAAAGTAGTTGGTGCATTTCAAAGACCAAAGGACATTTTATTGTAGGCATAAGTGCCCCAATCAGTAGTAAATGTTTGCTTCGAACAATCCTCCTTCCTTACTCCAACTTGATTATAGCCAGAAAAGCCATCACAAAAACTGTAACGTTCTTGTCCAGCAACTTGCTCTAGATTGGAATATGTGAAAGGTAATGGGTGGTGATCTTTCTTGGTAGCAGCATTTAGCTTCCTAAAATCCTGGCAAATTCGAATCTTGCTAGTCTTCTTCTTTGGAACTACAACAATGGGAGACACTCATTCACTGCTTAAGATGAGATAAATAATGTGTGCCTTAAGGTGTTTGTTGAGTTCCTCTTTCACCATAAGAGAGTACTTTGGATTGAGACGATATTGTCTTTGTCGGACAAGCACAACATCTTCTTTAAGATAAATGCGGTGTTTGCCGAATTCAGCAAGTAATCCCTTCAAGTCTTTGAGCGACCATGCAAATACATCTTGGTACTCTTTCAATAGCTTAGTAAACTCTACTAATTTTGTCTCTCCAAGGGACTTAGAAACATGCACAAATTTTTCAGGCACAAGTTCAATTAGCTCTATAGAATCTGACAAAATTATACCTTTCGTCAAATTGGCCTTGGTATGGCCATGAATTTCGCACATGGCTGACTCCATGGATTTATTCTTGTCATCAGCCTAGTGTTTATTACCAAATTCTTGATCGGATTCGTCAGATTCATCATCTGTATCTTGATCAGAATCTTCAGAATTCATGTCTACAGCTTTATAATTATATCAGCATCTGCATTGCAAACATCGAAGAATTCTTCTTCGTCATTCGATGAATCATTATTCTCATAGCCTTAGAAATAATTTAATTCGAAGTCTGATGCATTAGAGAATATATTAAGGGCATAAGAAGAATCTTCTGAAGTGAAACTGGTGTCGGACATAGGAGTTTTGCCTTCATATATGTCACGACTCCATGTGATAATCTGTTCTATTGGCTTTTGTATTATGTTCGATGCAGACATGTACGAACAGACAAATAGTTAATCTAATTCTTGAGCTGTTGTGTTCTAGATAGAAGTCCTCAACAACTAAAGTCCAGTCATGGTTAAAGAACTCAAATAGTTCGCAAATATGTTAGAAACATATATCTTCGTTACAAACATGAATACATATCAATAACACAATTCCTCAGACAGGGACTATCATTTCACATGTATACATACTACTCTATCAGTGACTGTGAAAAACTGTACCAAAGAGATATGTTATTGGGGTGTCGAATACAAAGTATTCATGTAGATGAATAAGATAGTTCTTTAGATCAACTTTACGGAAACACAACAAACAACTACAATGAATTATTGTAACTATCTGACCAGAGAGTGATTTAAGCAACGTAAAAGAGATCGCTAGTAGACTCGAAGTCAATCACACTCAGCAGTGTGGAGAACAGAAATCAGAGAAACTATTCTTTGATGCTCTATTCACTTCTTCAATCTCTCGAATACAGAAACTCTCTCTCTCTCTCTCTCTCTCTCTCTCTCTCTCTCTCTCTCTCTCTCTCTCTCTCTCTCTCTCTCTCTCTCTCTCTCTCTCTCTCTCTCTCTCTCTCTCTCTCTCTCTCTCTCTCTCTCTCTCTCTCTCTCTCTCTCTCTCTCTCTCTCTCTCTCTCTCTCTCTCTCTCTCTCTCTCTCTCTCTCTCTCTCTCTCTCTCTCTCTCTCTCTCTCTCTCTCTGTCGGTGGTGTGAGAATGAAACGTGTCTTCATATATTACCTATGGAGCGAATAAAGACACCTCTAGAGATTATAGGTGTGGCACTCCATTGACTAACTCTAGTTAATAGATGAGTTACAAATACATGTAAAGTATACCATTGAAGGTACATCTAACTACAGTTTAATCTACTCTAGTTTAAAGTGACGATACGAATCTAGTCGATTCGTATGATTGACTGGATTAAGACTGTTCCAGGCATCGTTTCAATTCAGGAGGTCTTGTCCTTTGGTGCAAGACAAGCCTTTAGCATTTATATCCCAAAAAAATGATATAGGCCTCTTCATAATATACCATCGTCCAGCACATATCTTCATCTTCGAGTATAAGTTGCCATATTTGAGTGGATATTCATTATTTAACAAATATGTGGCATCATAGCCCAACTTTTCATTGAAAAATTATTCAAATTGTATGGCTTGTCGAATGATGTTGTTAGTTACTGTGACTTCAAATTCACTAGCAAGTTTTGGCAATCAGTATCCCATAGTCTTGGTTCTTCATAAAACCTAGAGTCTAAAAGGCAAACAGAACGTATCAACCAGACATTGGAAGATATGCTTGGAGCATATGCTTTTGATTGACAATCTGATTGAAAAAAGTATCTCCCAATGGTTGAGTTCGTTCACAATAGTGTGAAACATTCTACTGAAGAAACAAAATGTTTTTGTTACCAAAGCTCTGCTAGCTCTTGACTCCCAACCTGATGAATATCTCAAAAAACTCGAAATACCTTGAAAACTAAATGTTCGTGAACAATACGAACAATAGGAGAAGATCAAACGACGCGAAAGAAAAATGTTCGCGACACACGAAGGTCGAATACTTTCGACACCTCATGCACGAAAGGACCAGGAAGATCAAACAAGTACCATGAAGTACAGTTTTCTGATATGATATGATGACGTTAGTAGAAGAGCGTTAGGACGTGCCTAATCCGCCGCTCTTGTAGTCTAAGATTAGTCTTAGATTGTTTAATATATCTAATCAGGAATGTTACTCTGAATATATGCAGTTGCTAGATGCACTAATGATATACAGACACAGATAGACAAAAATACAGAACAGACAGAAGTCTGCCAATGAGCGAGACAATTTTGTAAGCAGGATCCACAAAGATCCAAGAAGTCCGCTAGTAAGCGAGACATTGTTCATGGAAAAACATCGCTTTCTCTCACACCAATGTGTTGTTTGGGTCTGTCACATACTGCTTAAACCAAGAGGATCAATAGATGATGTTGTAGTTATTATGCACATGTCACTCTAAATTGTCTGATCTCGATCGTGTATCTCATTCGCTTGTTTTATCTATTTTGCACATAGGTTCAATCTTGTTGAATGCTGAATTGATTTAAAATGTAGGTCAGTAGTGTCTGTCTACATTCTGGAGGATTGTAGGAATGATATAGCAGGTAGTGACCAGCAATCATATCCGAACTCCATCCGAATCTATTCATGTTTCATTCGTTTTGATTCGCAATAGTGGTATCTGAACTCGATTCTCATCAGTAGTAGTCAGAGCCTGATTCCCATCAGTGGTATCAAAGCAGCAAAGTCGATAGTCAGAACTTCTTTTAGTCTGATATAGCCGCCAAGCTATCGAATAAATGAGACAAGCATTTAGAACAAGAAACCAGAAAGAACAGTTGAGGAACACGATCTACAACAATGGCTTCAATAAGCAGTATACAATCGTAGATCTGTACAATCCTCGACTCATCAGGATCTAACTTCCTAGCTTGGAAGGTTAAGACCTCTCTTATACTAAAGGGAGAAGGATTATTTCCCTGGGTAGACGACATTGAGAGATGCCTACAGCTATAGAGAAGGAGCTACGTGAATGGAGAGAGAAGGACGACAAGGCAGTAGTCATGTTGTCATCATCCATCGAAGATAGCCTGACTCTTGACCTCGCTACACTATCCAATGCAAGAGAGATGTGGGATACTTTACTCACAAGATTTCAGACAAAATCACGCAGTCAAATCATGCTTCTTGAAGATCAGCTGACAAACCTGCAATGGGATGGCAAAGACCTCACTTTCCTTTATCAGAAAGATGAAGGCTATGTTCCTTTCATTACACAATTTTGGGACAGAGAATGCAGTATCAGCAGAAAAGCAGCTTACCTATCTGCTAAGAGCTTTACCAAGATCCTTCCAGACAACCCAAATATTGTTAGCAAAGGATCCAGCTATGACACTCAAAAAGGCAGTGATCGAGATTCGAGTAGAAGTCGAAGCTTGTGAGCACCTTGATCACAAAGATGCTTCTGACCAAGCTCTCTACAGCAACAAGGAGAAGATGAAGAAGTAGTTCAAGCCTAAGAGGGAGTCAAACTGAAGGCAGGATCGAGACCAACAAGCAAAGGGAGCCAACAGAGGCAAATGGAAAAACAAAGAAAAGCCGAAACAACATAATGGATACAAGAAGATATGCATGAGATGCAAACACGGAGGACATACTGTCGATTCGTGTTGGCTAAATCCGAAAATCGAGTGTATCCATTGTCACAAAAAGGGCCATGCAATTATGGACTGTTACTAGAACCCAAGAAACAAACAACCTCAAGGCAGATGAGAGAACAATAATAGTTCATCCTACGTCAAAGAGCCAGAAAGCTCGAAGATGGATGAAAAAAGATCGAATCATGGTAATTCGATTGCCTACATCTGTGCAAACATGTGTGCAATATCGACACCTGACACACATGAGATAATCCTTGATTCGAAAGCAACCTCACACTTCGTTACATCAAGACGAATAATGTCTAACTTTCGAAGTGTAGATCCATCAAGATTTATTATTCTTGGAGACGGATCAAAACATCAAGTGAATGGTATTGGTTTGCTATGGCTCAACACAAACGACAGAGATAGATGACTCAAAGACGTTCTGTTCATACCTACACTGCATCAGGACTTGCTATCAGTTGCAAGAATAGCAGATGTTGGGAAGCGTGTGACGTTCTCAGATGAAGCATGCAATGTCATTGATGCAGGCACCAGTACATTGATTACACAAGGTAGAAGAAAAGACAACCTGTATCACTTGAAGGTACGCCTACCTGCAGATCAAGTACATCAAACCCATGATGATTCGTCAGATATTCTATGGCACAAAAGACTATGCCATATGAATTCAATGACATTGTATCAAGCAAGCCATCATGGAGCAATCACAAGGGTGAGCATCTCGAATGCAACTAGTTTGATGACCTGTGATGCATGTATAAAAGATAAGATGTCATTTTTGGACCTTTCGATGTGATCTCAGTAGGAGGCACATGACACCACACGAACTATGGTGGGGTAGAAAACCCAATCTGACTCATATTCGAATCTTTGGTTGTGCAGCATATGCACATATTCTTGACAAGCTTCAAAAGAAGCTTGATAAGAAAGCAGAACAAGGATATCTTGTAAGATATGACAATCATTCGTCATACTACAGAATCTATATGCCAAAGCAAACACAGTGAAGACAGTCAGAGACGTCAAGTTCGATGAGACCAGAACAATGGCCAACAATGATCTTGTCAGTTATGAAGTTCTTGGAAGACAATATTATGATCTACCAACCGCAATAGAGGGAGCAGAGGATGAACAATCAGACGCAGATGTTTGAGTCGCACCTCAATCAAGCGACAAATCAGATGAAGAAATATTCACAAGTCTGCCTACTACTACAACACCTGTAAACTGAAATGGCTCTGGGCCTAGCAGAATAGATAAAGACAAGAGCATTGCAATACCAAAAGGATCTCCCAGGAGATCAACAAGAGAACGAAGAGCACCGACCAAATTTGTGCTAGGTAGCTCAGCTTCTACATCTGAAGAGTTCTATGGATTTAGTGGAGAACCACAAACATTTGAGGAAGCGATTGAATGTCCAAAGAAGGACAAATGGATCCAAGCCATGAATGAGGAGATGGAATCCATGAAGAAGAATTGAGGCACGGACATTGCCGCCATTACCATATAAGTGAAAGACTGTAAAATGCAAGTGGGTATACAAGCTGAAGTGTGGACTGAATGGAAATATTTCAAAGTATAAAGCCAGACTTGTAGCGAAGGGTTTTTCTCATAAGTATGGTATCGACTATGTTGAGACCTTCTCTCTAGTCATGAAACATTTGTTCCTATGCCTACTATTTGCATATGCAGCCGCTTATGATCTCAGGATTCACATCGTGGATGAAAAGATAGCGTTCTTGCATGGTGAGCTAGACGAAGAAGTCTACATGGATCAACCTCTAGGCTACATTTTGAAATCACTTCCTACTTATGCATGCAGAATGCACAAGAGTATCTACGATCTGAAGCAATCAGCGCGACAATGGTATAAGAAGAAAGATCAAGCCATGAAATCCTTAGGATTCAAGCCACTAATAGCTGATTCCAATGTTTATGTAAGAATTACAGATGGGAAGATCATCATTGTAGCTGTATATGTGGACAACACTGTTCTGAATATAGGTTGTTGTTGAAATAGCTTCAGCCCAAAAGGACTTCGGAAGTGTCGCATGTGATAACATGCACTTTGCCGATTCGACTTAGGTTTTGTTCTTTTTCTTAGCAAGACCATTTGATCGAGGCGAATAGGAGGTAATGTATTGTTGCTCACTGTTGCTGTTAAGGCAGTACTCCTTGCATTCAATGGAGATGTTTTCTCTCCCATTGTTGGACCTCAGTGCTTTGATTCGTTAACCAGTTTGATTTTCTGCATGCTCTTTGAATTGTCTAAACTTGATTAAAGCTTCTGATTTTTGTTTAATGAAGTAAACAACTGTTCTTCTGAAAAATTTGTCAATAAAGGTGATGAAATATTTTGCATCTAGTAATGAAGGAGTTTGCATAGGTCCACATATATCTGAATGAACAACATCTAACAGACCTTTGCTGCATGTCTATAACTCGATAAAAAAAGGATCCTAGTGTGCTTTCCAAAGATGCAGCTATGGCAGACAAGGAGATCGACTTTACTAGAAGGATAGTCGAGATCAAGTGCTAGGGATTGGCCAGACATGTTTGAAACAGATGCATAATTCAAGTGTCCTAAGCGATGATGCCATAATAATGCTTTATGTCACAAGAACAGAGGTTTTTAAAGCTTGACTAGAATCAGAAAAACATTGTGCCAATCTATATAAGTATCCATGCCTTTTGTTGAGTTCAAGGATCTTATTACTCCTATCAATGATTCTGCATTGGTCATATTCAAACTCCACCCTATGACCTAAATCTGTGATTCTACTTACTGATAGCATATTTGTAGATAGTTTAGGAACATACAAGACTTTCGTCAGTAGTTTGAATTGATCATGTTGGAATCTTAATCTTACAGTACCTTCACCTTCGATAGTGTGAGTACTATCGTCACCAAGATGAACATACTTCTTCGTGTTGTAAGGTGTATAGGTGAAAATCTCGCGATGATTGGTCATATGTTGAGTAGCTCTGAAATCCAGAAACCATGAATCATCCGAATTCACGTATTTGTCTTTGACCATAAAAGCGTCTTCGTCCATTTTGACCTCAGGAGATGTTGTAACTGTATTTGCTTGTTGATCAGATTTCTTGGCTGCATTCTTTGCTTTGAGAATTTAGCAATCTTGGATCTCATGGTTACTGCATTTGCAATACCTGCAAAACATCTTCTTCTTCAACGAATGTGGATTCGATGATTGTTCTTGACCTTGAGTATGTTTTTGATTTGATGTAGACTGCTTAGAGCTTTTTTGCTTCTGTCGTTTTGAGCCCTTGTTGATATATAGAGCATGAGACGAAGAGGTAGACAAAGTATCTTGACTTCTTTGATTATCTTCTTGCAGCAACATAGTGATAACTCTGATAAGAGTTAAATCTGAGTGTGTCGTGATGATCATCACCCAGTTTTCATATGTAGAAGGCAAGCTTGAAAGCAATGTCATAATTGCATTTTGATCATCTATGACGGATCCAACAACGACCATCTGTTGCAAGAGATTATTAAACTGGTTAATATGATTTTGAAGAGCATCATTATTTGACATCTTGAGTGTGAAGAATTTTCTTCGAAGATGTAACTTAGTAGTTACGTCTCTCACATCATATAGTGAGCTCAGGATGTCCCAAACTTATTTGAAAGTTCTGGCTTCAGTTACATGGCCAATTTGAGTATCTGATATATTGAGGATAATACACGTGAAAGCTTTACCATCCTTCCACTTCCATTTCGAGTCATCTGTGTCATCTTCAAGCTTCACTTATATGTAACAACATCCCACAACTCGTTGGCAATTAGCAAGGTCTTCATCTTAAATTTCCATGAATGATAATTGGATCCATTCAGCTTGTTTGTGATAAGACCGAATTTACTTTGAGAATCCATCTGGAACTTTAGATTGTCGATGATTTGGTTGTCGTCAAGAGGAAGATACAATGTTGTGGAAATCAATTCTCTGATACTGAAACAAATTGATTCGAATTGAAAAATAATTTGATATCGCAAAAGATACCAAACGTAAGAGCATACGCTCTGATAGTATTAGGCCTTGAAGAATCAATGCTTTGATACCATGTTGCAAAGAGGTGTGTGAAAGATAGGTCGAACTCGAAAAGAAAAAAAATTGAAAAAAAAAATTCAAACGGCAAGGAAAAAAACTTGTCGTGCGCAGCGAAATAAATTATCTTTCTCTTTCTTTATGCATGATTACGCCTATCAATTTTGAACAAAGCAACAATGATAGAAATCACGTTTGATCTTATAGTAACTAACTTTGAAATCATTAATACTACAGTGACTACATAGCCAAACATAAGGCATCGAAAATAGACAAATAATTTGTCACGAAACACTACAGACATAGTCGCAAAACATCAGACAAATAATTGGTCGCGGAGAACTATTGAAACACATACATTTTGAGACGAGGCTGAATGCAATAAGAATTCAATATTGATTCAGTACGAAAATGAACCAAATGTAAATGAGTACAAAAAGTGGCGGATTGGAGCCGCGTACTCTAAGCTATCTCTGAGCAGCTAAAATGTAAGTCTGAATTAAGCGCAACTACTTATAAGTAGTCAACGCAATAGCAATCTCTAATAAACTCTAAAGAACAGCTAGAATGCTCAACAGTGTTCAAGCTCGCAGGCTTGACTATGCGATACTTGATTATTCTCTCATTATGAGATGTTGAAATATGAATAGCTATTTATACTAAGCAATTAGGTTGTCAAAAAGCGTCATCCAGTTGGCTGTGATGTGCTGGTATCCATCCAGTTAGGACTTATCAGAAACTACTTGCTGATGGATTAATGCAAGTCAGTGGCTTTGGTCGTAATTAGTCTGTCTGCATAAATGAATGTAAATTGTCATTGTGAGCCGTTTTCGAGTAGTTATGCAGACTGTGTAAAAACACAAGGAAACTGCAGGTCTGGATAAAAGTTGGACGAAGATTAAAAATGTTGATTAGTTGATTACTAGGAGAATAATCCAATAGAAATAAGTAGAAGGAACTTGGTGTGCCAATGGATAAAATCACCGTCCATACACCAACTGGCCTTTAATTTACCAATTGTTCAACTGGAATATTGCAGTTGATTTCCATCAGGCCCTACAAGCTTACTCCCAAGAATACATGTTTTCACCAGATCTGTCGTTAGGCAGTCAAAAATAATATGCGAAAGATTTGGCTATGTTGTCGTCTATTCAAGCACGTTGGGATGATTGTTTACTAGTCCTTTGCTTTGATTCAAATATTCCAATGGTGTCTGACAAAGTTCAAGACCAATTGCCGAGAGCCAAAGGCTCTACTATTGTGCGATGATGCTTGGTGATTCATGGGAGAAAAAATTCATCTCTTGGACAATGTCTAAGTGGTTGTCAAGAGTTAATAAGTGCTTTTTTCTGCACAACATTGATTTCAACATGGCGCACCCGAAATTCATGGAGAAGGTTCAGTACCATTCAATATAAAGATCCGACACGATGTGAATCAGAGCCCCAAGTAGTAAATCTTGCTAGGTGTCATGGGACCACCAACAGTTTTGGTGGGGGATACTGTTGGAGTGTTTGCAGATTCCAAGGCAATCCTTACTCTAGTAATAAGTAAGAGGGATTTGTTGGCACTCTACGTGTGTAAGTCCAACCCGATGAACACATAGTTATTTGATTAGTTAGAAGTTAATAAAAGGACTTCAGGCCTTTTTGCGGGACTTTTAATGTCGCAAGGCCTAATAGTCAAGTTACTGAATAAAAAGGGCTTCCCAATTTTGGAATTTCAAATAATAAGAAAGGCGGAGATTGGCCACTAGAATTTGAGGCCAAAGCCCTAAAATCCACTATATAAAGTGGTGGATTTGAGTTATTTTGTACATTCACTCTTCATTTTAATAAAGCAGGTGGATTCTTTTTCAAATGGATACGGAATGTCCTTGCTCTTCTTATTTCCTTCTCCAATTTTCATGTTTTCTTTAGATTTGCTAATTGTTGAATTTGATGCTTCTTGGAGTTTATCTTTATTATACTTTTTGTGGGAGAGAGAGAGAGAGAGAGAGAGAGAGAGAGAGAGAGAGAGAGAGAGAGAGAGAGAGAGAGAGAGAGAGAGAGAGAGAGAGAGAGAGAGAGAGAGAGAGAGAGAGAGAGAGAGAGAGAGAGAGAGAGAGAGAGAGAGAGAGAGAGAGATCTATCATTGCTTGAGTAGTGCTAACTGTTAGTGTTAATGGATCGTAGTGTTAAGTATTATATTTGGATCATAAGCATGTGCTTGATTATGAACTATGTTATCATTGTCATGGGAACGAATCTCCGCGTGACAACATGTTGATCCTCTTTATCTCCTTTGATGCTTGATGTGCTTGGATCTAGGGCTGAAGGTGGATAGGAAATACCCGCTATAGTCTGATACATTTTGGCAATCTAGTTAAACACCACATAATCAGACACTTGTCATTTAAAAGATCAAGTTCACATTCTGATCGAAGATGATTGATACATTCAATGTAATCATGCACCATTTCTTTCTTTTCCATTTCAATTTTATTTAATAACAGACAATGATCTTCCATGAATTTAATGGGTTTAAATCGCATCAATCAATCCAGCTTTAACTACTTCTCAATCAGACTATTATGTCAAGTCTTGATTGTAAAACCAATCTTGTATAACACCACTCAAGGGGACATAGGAAAATTTGTAAGTTGGTCTTTTGGATTAACTTCACCATATTAAGATTTTAAAAAATCCGATTGGATCAAATAATCCATTATACTTAGGCAACTCTAAATGAGAAGTTAGTTTGATGATAGGACGTGGTTGAGGTTCTTGAATCTGATTTTGTCACTCTTTTAAAAATTTCTTCAAAAAAAATGAGAAATTTGTAAGATATACTATATGAATGAGATTGGATTTTTTTTTTCAGAAATCAGATCTAGATTTTTTAGTTGAATTCTAGCTTCCGATTAGATATGTAAAATCTTGATTACTTGATGATAGTAATCTATTTTGGAAAAAATCTTGATCAAGCAATTGACACTCTAAGATAAATTTTTCTCAAAATTCCGTATCAAGTCAACTCAGATTTTTTCACAAATTTGAAAATAACTAAATCAGGTAGATCATGACTCAAAAAATGGTATTGGTAAAAGTTCCCTTAGCAAAAGTAACTTCGCGAGGGTTTTTCAATACTATTTTGAGTAGAAAAATCACTTAATTGGCTGTTTCCGACAAATCTAAAAAAACTAATTTTCATTCGTCTGACTGGAGATAGATCTAATAGAAATATAACTATGGTAGAACTAGCGAACATTATCTTGGTGAAAGATCAAACTTTTGCAGCTTTGACGAGGGTTAAAAATGGATTTTCTGAGAATTATGATAAGATTAACTTTTGCCAAACTTAAAAATGATGGATTACTATATTTGGATATCTCAAGAAGTTTGGTGAAGGTTTAAGCGAAAGTTGAAGAGAGATACTGGTATTTTTGCCAAAAAAATGATAGTGTTTTTTTGACAAAAATAGATCAGAATCACAAATAATCTTGACTTGAATTTTGCCTAACTTATTGATTACAAAACATAGTATGATGGATCACTGATTGATGACACTGGCGAAGGTTTATGAGAAGGTTCATCTTAGAGAACTGATATTTTTGTAGAAAGCTATAAAACTTTCAACAAAATATTATCAAAATCTAGTGGAACATTTATTTTAGTCTATTATTTTTTGAATTAACCTTTATTGACTTAGTTATAAGTAGATATGCGTTAGATCTATGTACAGTAAAATTGGCAAATGATGGTTTTTTGTATTTTTCTGATTTTATGAGTTTTTTCATTATTTTTGGCTGTTTTTTTTTCTAAATTTATGGACAATGGCTAGATTGTAACATTCGCCCTTCAAACTATAGCTTCACTGCATCATGATAGTCCTACCTTCAAGCGGACGAAGGTTGGTTACAAAGAAACAAAAAGTTATCAGTGTCTGAAAAGATTTTGTCGCTTTTGTCACCAAATTGCAAAAAAAGAATGATTTTTGTGCTTTCTTTGATTTATTGAAATCCAAATGGATCTTAGGAATGGTGATCTGTCTGACCTTCCTTGCTCATCAATCAAAACAGATTACAAACAATAAATCCACACAAATCAAGCAAAATCTCTCCAAACTAATCCTAAAATGCACTTTAACACTATTATGCCAAAACCAAGATGCTTAAATACAAGCTAATATCCATCCATGGATCAAAAACATGCTGAAAATGAAAAAATGGTGTAGCTCTTTGACAATGGCGACCAAATTGTAGCAAGTTTCTCTATCCACGTTCAACCCAAGACCTAAGCACTTGCAAAGCATCAATAGATGAAGAGGATTTTAACATGTCATGCGGAAGTTCGTTCCCATGAGAGCAATAACATAATTCAGGTTCATACTCTCTCTCTCTCTCTCTCTCTCTCTCTCTCTCTCTCTCTCTCTCTCTCTCTCTCTCTCTCTCTCTCTCTCTCTCTCTCTCTCTCTCTCTCTCTCTCTCTCTCTCTCTCTCTCTCTCTCTCTCTCTCTCTCTCTCTCTCTCTCTCTCTCTCTCTCTCTTGCGCGCGCGCGCGCGTGCGTTCGCTCGCTCTCATAAAAAGTATAACAAGATTCAATCCCAACAATTAGCAAATCCAATTAGCATAAAGTTACAAAGAAAACATGAGAGATAGAGCAAGAAAGAAGAGCAAGGACATCCAAATATAATTTGGTAGAGTTCTCAGCTTTTTGATTAAACATTAGAAATGAATTACAAAGTACCACCATTTATAGCGAATTTTTGGGCCCTTGGCCTCAATTTTTGCTGGCCAATTTCTATCTCCCTTAATATTTGAATTTGACTCCATATAAGAAGATATTCATCCTGAACCTGAGGAGGGAGAAGAGCAGCACAATCTGCAACAAGAAGATGTCGAATTGCAAAGGTTGATAAGAATTTGAAGACTCTCTATCAAACTCATGTTGGATTTCAATGCTCAGACTCAAATCATTTGGCAATGAGCATCTTGAAAAAAAAAATCTTGTATATACTTATTCTTGAAAAACACAAAAAAAATTATGAGGGCTCAAATTTTCAGCAAAGGATCGAAAAATTGAGGACCAAATTTTTTTGACCTAAGTCTATTTTCTAATCCAATGTCATTCTTGTCAAAGAGAGATTTTTCGACCCTAGGTTGGGTCAGATTGATTCTAATCTTTTTGGGCACCTTCGACCCTAGGGCAGATCAGATCGGATCGGATCAGGTCTAATTTATCACGGAGTCTTTGACCCTGGATTTGAATCGGATCGGGTCTAATAAATCCTACTTTTTGTATAAATCCGATCCAGTATATAAATTTCATCCTTTGTGAAATTCCAACCCTTTGTATATTTTTCAATACTATTAATTAGAAAATTTGACCCACATATTGTTAGAATAACGACTACTTTATGTGGAACTATAAGCAGATTAACTTATAATTCCAATGCACTAATCAACTTACTTCCAATCATCAATGATGGAGTCAATGTCTTGACAAGCATCTTTTGTAACAAGCAATTGAAGGCATCATCAGAAAAATCGACCTAGAGAAGAATCAAAACTCTACGCTTTCATGCATGGGGAGTATTTATGTCCAACAAATTCAAAGACTTCTACAAGGCAACCGAGACACAAACAACATTTTACAACAAGCTCACCTCAGTCCAATGGTGAAGCTAAGTGGAAGACTCAATCACTCATTGAAAGTGCAAGGAGCTTGCTGGCCCATGCATCTCTTCCAAAGAAGTTCTGGATAGAAGTTGTTACTATAACAGCCCACCTTCAAAATCGATCTATTTTAGAGGCTTTGAATGGCAAGACACCTTATCGGGTGTGGACAGGATCGAAGCCATCACTCAACCATATCAGAGTGTTTGGATATTTTGCTTTTAGTCATATCACTGTTGATCTCCAAAAAAATCCGACCCAATGATCGAACAGTCAAAATCCGATTCAGGGTCAAAAAATCCAAAATCCGACCCAAGGGTCTGATAGTAGAAGATCGTTTTTTGTTGGCTATTCCTCAGACCATCAGACATATAAGCTCTTCAATCTAGACTCTTAGAAGACCTTTACGAACAGAGATGTCACTTTCTTGAAAGATTAATTTTTCGATCTCAAGGGAAAAACTACTGCAAAATTCAACCCAAGGATCGAAATTCCAAAAATTGATACCGATTTGAAAAATGAGTCAGAAACTCAATGGATCAAACAACATCAAAGGATTGAATTTCAACATAGAGGATTGAATCGATCCAGATAGCCTCCATCCTGATTCATGAATAATCTGGCCTGCTACTTTGTGTAGGAACTCAATACTATCTCAGTGACAAAGTCAACTATTGATACTGACCAGTGCAAGGCAAAAAATGACACCAAACTTGTAGCTCAATACGAGAATGGTTTCTATCCAAACTCGACAGACTCGAATATTTACTTCAAGTCTGTATCAAATCTTTCCATTATCACTACTCATTATGTAGATGATGTTTTATTACTCAATAACGATTTGAACTCAATGAAGAATATGAAATGCATGTTAGCACTGGAGTACATTTTTCGAATTCGACCTAGCAGACTGATTTTCATCAATCAACAGAAATCCGAACCATTAGCCAAGATTCTCAAAGGCTACACATATGCAGATTGGATAAAAAGTATCGACACCAGAATATCGACTTCTGGATTTATGTTCAATCAAGGTCCAATCTCATGTAACAACCAGGCCTCAGTAGCATCATCCTCCATATATCATTTTTACACCTATCACAAATGCTACCAAGGAGGCAATTTGATTGATGAACTTGCTTGCAAATATCGAATTTCTCTAGTCACATCCAATGTTCATCTACTGTGACGATCAAAGCACAAGGATAATTTTTTTGATTTACTGTAGGACAGAGTTTTGACAGCACAACTATCTTTACAAACTTAGCCATTGTTACTCTTCTAACAGTCAAGCTCTTCAAAAAGCCACTTCTGAATCAACTAATATGCTGTGGCATTTCAGACTTGGCCATCTTAACTTCAAAAGTATTCAGCAAATGTCAGCTCAAAGTCTAGTACAAGATCTGCCTTCTATCAGCAAGCCAACTTCTCCATGCGAAAGTTATATTCAGCAAGCATGTCAGAAGTCCTTTCATTTCAGACTCAGTTTATATATCCAAGGGCTTGCTTGGCCTTGTACATAGCGACATTTGTGGCCCGATGCAGACTGCTTCCACAAGGGGAGCTCTCTATTTTCTAACCTTCATCGACGACTTCTCTCGAAGGACTGCTACCTACTTTATGAAGAACAAATCTGAAGCATTCAAGTTCTTCAAACAGTTCAATGCATCTGTAGAAAATCAGACCCAGAGGAAGATCAAAGCTCTATGCACAGATGGAGGGGGAGAGTATATCTTCACAAAATTCAAGGAGTTCTGTAAGGCCAGTGGAATACATCAACAATATACAACCAGCTACTCACCTTAGTCCAATGGTATAGCTGAACGAAAGAATCGGACACTCATCGAAAGTGCTAAAAGCATGCTGACCCATGCCCCTCTTCCAAAGAAATTTTGGACAGAAGTTGTTACTACAGCTGCCTATTCGTAAAATCGATCCATCACCAAGGCCCTGAATGGCAAGACACCTTATGAGGTGTGGACAGGATTGAAATCATCACTCAAAAATATTTGAGTGTTTGGATGCATCGCTCTCAGATCCTTGAAGATCTAAGAAGAAAGCTGGATGATAACAGCAGAAAAATGATATTTATCGGCTCTTCCCTAGACCACAAGGCATACAAGCTCTACAATTTGGATACCGAGAAGACATTCACTAGTAGAGATGTCATTTTTGTTAAAGACCAGTTCATCGACCACAAAGGAAAAGTTGCTGATAAATCTGACCCAAGGATCAAGCAACCAAACAATTCTGATCCAATGATTCAACTGTAGAATATTGACACTGACTCAAACAATGAGTCAAAATCTCAATGAGTCAACCCACATCAGAGGACCGAAGTTCAACCCAGAAGGTCGAACAAGTCCAGAGAGCCTCCATCTAGATTTCTGAATGATCCAGCCTGCTACTTTGTGCAGGAACCAAACACCGTTTCTGAGGCAATGTCAACTCCTGATGCTGACCAGTGAAAAGCAATGATGGACACCGAATGTGATTCTTTGATGGAGAATCAAATGTGGACAATCACTGAGCTTCCAAAGGATCGAAACCCAATTCCATGCAAATATATATTCAAGACGAAGTACAATGCTGAAGGAAGGCTAAATCATTACAAGGCTAGGATAGTCGCCAAAGGCTTTTCCCAGATTCCAGATCTTGATTATTCAAAAACCTTCAACCCAGTTGTAAAACATGCTTCGATCTGCCTACTCCTCTCCTTTGCAGCCACAACAGATGTTGAAGTCCACTAGATGGATGTCCAGACCACTTTCCTCAATGGAACCATCGAATAGGAAATCTATATGGCACAGCCAGAGGGATACGAACTCAATGGCAAGCAACAACACCTTGTATGCAAAATCCACAAGGTGCTCTATGGACTGAAACAGTCACCCAGAGCCTGGTTTCAGAAGATCAACACATTTATGATAAAGAATGGTTTTATTCCGAACTCGACAGACTCGAATGTCTACTTCAAGTCTGTATCAGATTACTTCATCATCATCACTCTCTATGTTACACTCTTATTCAGTAACAATTTGAATCTGATGAATGATACAAAATGCATGCTGGCCCAAGAATACAAGATGACAGACATGGGTCCAGCCCACTATTGTCTCGGAATCCAAATCCAATGAGATCGACCCAGCACACTGACTTTATTAGTCAGTAATGATATCTCAACAACGTGCTGAAAAAGTATGGAATGGCCAACCACAAACCAAGTCACTTTCCACTCGATCCTGGACTAAAGTTATCAAAGGAACAGTCTCCTCAAACTGAGGTAGAAAAGAAAGAGATGAAGCGTTACCAGTTTCAATCCATCATTGGCTCACTGATGTATGCAATGATCTACACGCGACCAGATGTTGCATATTCGATCAGTATACTTAGCCAGTTTCTGTCAAATCCAGGCTTAACTCATTGAAAAGCACTAACAAAGTCATGAAGTACATCCAAGCAATGAAAACTCTCAGCATCTACTACGGAGGTAGCCGCACTGCCAATTCTTGAAGCCTACACAGATGCAGATTGGGCAAGAGATGTCGACACCAGAAAATCAACTTCTGGATTTGTATTTTTATACAACCAAGGCCCAATCTCATAGAACAGACAGAAGCAGACCTCAATTGCATTATCATCAACATAGTTGTCACAAATGCAACCAAAGAGGCGGTCTGGCTAAGGCAACTGCTTGCAGACATCAACCTTGTACAAACACTTCCTACAACAATCTATTGTGACAATCAAAGCACAATAGCATTATCTCTCAATCCAAGATTTCACTCTCGAAGCAAACATATCAAAATCAGATATCATTACTTTAGAGAGAAAGTGCATAGCAAGGTAGTAGCATTGGTTTCTGCAAAACAAACTACATGACAGTAGATTACTTCACAAAGGCTCTATCAAAGGAGCAACATCTCAGATTTAACGATATGTTAAATATGAAGATCAAGGTTTTTCAGGATCCACATTAAGGGGGAGTGTTAGATTTCTTGTGCTCAGTCTTAAATAAATCATTCAAGTAATGAGCATCCTGAAAACCGGAGGCCGACTACATGTTTCGGACCTTCACATTTTTTGTGGCTTAAACGTTTTTAAGGCACCTTCGCCTTTTTCACCCCTTCGCAAAAAATGCGACACAGTGGCCAGAATGCCTTGGAATCCATTTCAAGACCACCTTTGTCTTTTTCGCATTTTTCCTGCCTTCGCTCTAGAGGCACCTTCAAGATTTACATACCTTCAGTCTGAGGGCACCTTCGAGTTTTTTGGGTTTTCTCCAATAGTGGCAGACCGACGTCACCAACTTATAATCAATCCTAAAAACAGTTGGACCGCTAAATATCGCAAGGGCGGTTATCCACTTTGTACATATACAAAAACTGACGTAAATAGCATTCAATGCTTGTAAGATATTTTTTGAAGACACTTGTAAATATATACTACTAGCTGAATCAAGCAATGTAAGTGTTCTTTTTTCAATTAGAGTTATTTGTAGCCATCGTTATCATGCTTAGCAAGCTGAAGTTATTACTTCAAGCCATTGTACTCATTGTTGATATTAAACAAAGTGCAATTGTTATCTCACTACTGTATTGTTCATTTGAGCAATGTCTATGAATCATTATTCTTGAATATTTCTGCTGCTAATTGTTGTGTTTCCGTTCCTACACGCCTACGCTCAAAGCTTCGAGCTTCCGCTGCCGACCATCCCCACATTTTACGACAGAAGTGACTCATTTTGCTTTTCTCAAATGCTTTGGTGAATATTCTTGTGTAGATGATGCTATGCAAGCTCTCTCTCTCTCTCTCTCTCTCTCTCTCTCTCTCTCTCTCTCTCTCTCTCTCTCTCTCTCTCTCTCTCTCTCTCTCTCTCTCTCTCTCTCTCTCTCTCTTCTCTCTCTCTCTCTCTCTCTCTCTCTCTCTCTCTCTCTCTCTCTCTCTCTCTCTCTCTCTCTCTCTCTCTCTCTCTCTCTCTCTCTCTCTCTCTGGTTCATCAGCGGGTTCTTTCTCTGGGAATGAAGCAGTTGGCGGAAGTGGGGGTGAGGTTGGCTCCTGCCTCCTAGCCAGCCTAATAGTACACCAAGAAAACTGGAGCTCAGATTAGAGAATGTGTTCTCTTCTCTCCCGGAATTGTAGTTTGGAACATTCTCTTTCTAAGCACAGCCCGTCTCACAATTCGAATAAATTCGAAGAATAAGAAGAATGGGAGAAATATAAATACAGAGAATGCGTTCTCTTCTCTCCCAAAATTGCAGTTTCGAATATAGTTTGCAATTGTCGAATGCAAAGTTGTCATATGTTGTTTAGATTATGTGTTGTTGTATGTACATTTTTTTTTCTGACATTCTTGGTGTTGTTGCAGATGTGAAGATCTACATAAATCACAGGACCTTTGTGCGAGATGTGATGAAGTTATTTTGTTTCGGTGATGAGGTGTCTTGCTGTTCCATTTTGTGGTTGATAGAAGCTTACGCAGAG
The DNA here is from genome assembly GCA_029204225.1 of Diphasiastrum complanatum. NCBI lineage: Eukaryota > Viridiplantae > Streptophyta > Lycopodiopsida > Lycopodiales > Lycopodiaceae > Diphasiastrum > Diphasiastrum complanatum. The sequence continues at coordinate 32,135 of MU831652.1, forward strand.
TTCTTATTCCAACAACAAAGGAGAAGATGTTTTATTCTGAGAGAATATCGATTCCTATTAGATGTAGATATGTTACTTAGGAATGTGGCATATGTTTGGAGACATGTTAGTATTGTTAGACTCGGTGACTTTGAGCCAATGTTAGAAAACCTGGTGTATGCCCAGGTATTGATTTCTGATTTATCAGATGACCTGATGTCTATTTCTTAAAAAGATTGGAATATGAAATTGTTGCTGCTCTAATTTTTTATAACAATTTGGGTGTTTGTGATGAATGTTTTTCAAACCCACACATTGAATACACACACAGACACACAGGCACACACATCGCTAAATAAAAGTAAACACACACACACACACACATACACATACACATTCCCTGTCACCTTCGACCACCCACTTTCGCAAAATTTTGAGGGCCTTTCGAGAAGGCTTCCTAAAATCCGAGAAGGCTTTGTGGGATTTTCACGAAGCCTTCTCGAAAGTGGGCCTCGATGCCTTTGCGAAGGCTTCGCAAGGGCCGCTTCGTGAAGGCTTCGCAAAAATACCTCAAAAATACCTTGGCAACATGCTTTGACTTACAATAAGGAGATTGAGCTGACTGATGAGCAGGTCCTACAACACATGGACCCAGATCGTTATGGAATTAAGAAAGTACCAGCTCAATCGCCACAAAAATCTGCTATGGCAAAAGTTTCAAAGATAGATCCACCAAGGACACCTGCGAATAAGAAGAATTAGCTGATGCAATGCTACAACCAGATGATCCGGTGGAGTGATCTACCTGAAGAGGCTTTAGCTACAATGGATGTTGATATTCGCAACCACGAGGCGAATATCACACCAGTTCCGAAGAAAGACAACAAGGACGAATCCACCAAAGTGACGGAAAAAGACAAAAAAAAGGTGTTGGATTCCTTGAAGTCAATCAGGATGAACTCGGATACAGTGTCATCCTCTACTCAGATGACGGAGAACCAAAAGATGACCAGTCGGGCTAAGATTAATATGCTGAAGGAGGAATCTCGATGAGCACCAGTTCACGAGATGCCTGAAACCTTCAAGAATTATACCTTGGACGACGTGGTAATTATGATGCCGCATACAAAATTAGATGATAGCCAAAATGCCTAGGTTGTCCCTCTATCCTATATATGGGATAAAAGTTTAAAAATTCAATTTTAACGGTGAACCAATGCTTTTCACATTCATTTGTGCATTAAATTCCTATCAATAAAGTGTTTCAAGGGCACAATTGTTGTGAAAGATTTCAGATCCTTAAGATCCAATCTACTTGAATGATCTTTGGTTAGAAAGAGAAATACACTACCAATTTCACCAATGTAGAAAAATCAGCATCTACACACAATTTGAGATGCAAACACTAATATAACTTGATCAAACTTGAATGAAATAATTATGTACTGTTTCTGTCCGTACAAAACTAGCAAGCTACTGTATTTTACATGTGTGGATCCAAAAATAGCAAATATAGATCATTCTACACATAAAATTGCAAGCAATCACCAAGATAGTGCACCAATGGATAGTAGAACCCAAGAGAACCATGTATAAGCATGAAATGAGATAGAGAAGAGAGAAGATGACTCTCTCCACGAGTTACATCCTTTTATATTAGGTCCAAACCCTATTTGGCCACTTGGCTTTCCCACCAAAATGCTAACCCTACTAATTTTGGGTCTAGATTCAATGTACCCAACTTATTCAAATTGAATCTACTCAAACTCGCATTCTATCTTTCCCACACTTTCAGAAAGTGTTTATTCAAATGAAATTTAGACTACTAAACTTTGAAAAGTCAACCTCTAAGTCTAAAACAAGTTTTGGCCTCAATATGCCAAATATGGAAATATTGCAAAATGTGATGAAACTAGTTGAATCTTTCACACTCCCTCTTCAACTAGTTTTAGCATAGAGTTTGATAATACTCCAAGTGAAGTCCTATGTTTCATGAACAAGTCTTTTCCCAATGCTTTGGTGAAGATATCAGCTACACATTCCCTTGAAGACACATGTTGAAGCTCCACCTCCTTTGTAATGACTCGCTCCCTCACAAAATGATATTATATCTCCTTTCAATGATCATGTAATGCTCAAAATAGAAACAACCATAATTGATATAGAGAATAGTGTCCACTTGGGATGCTTCACTATTTCTTACATCAATTTTACATGTAAAAATGTGACTAGAACATGAAGAATCAAATAGAATGTAAATGAAATGTTTACACCATGCTTCCAACTCTGAACTCTCTGGAAAAATACAGCAAACAAACAATAAATGTGAGTGATCAACTTTTGCTTGCATGTCTCCTCCTCCTTTGTCCTTTGTTGCCTTGTATCCACCATGATACTCCATGAATGAGCCTCCATCTTCATCATGCCACAAGAAACCATCAAACCTTGGAAATCCCTTTTACCTTTTCCAATCAAGACATCCTTCCTTTTGATCAAACAAGCATCTCCATCAAACTCCACCTTGAGGCCCTTACTTAGCATTTGACTCACACTAAGCAAATTCTTGGTAATAGATGGAATAAACAAGACATCCTCCAAATGAACATTCCTATTTGTAGAGAGAGAAATAGGAATTGTCCAATCCCTTTGATTGCACACTCACCATCATTGGCCGTGTAGATCTCTCTCTTGTCATCTCCATATGCCAACAAAGAAGTGAAGTACTCTTTGTGAAAGGTCATGTGTGAACTTGCTCCACTATCAATCCACCAAGGATCTAGATCTCCATCATTAGCAAGCATACATGAAGACATCACAAAGCATCATCATTTGCATCTTGCACATCCAAACCATCCTCATCAAGAGTAAGATTACCTTGCTTGTCTCCTTGATCTCTCTTCTTCTTGTAACATTCACTTGCAAAGTGTCCTTTGATGCCACAATAGAAGCACTTGAGCTTTGATCTATCCTTCTTTTTTCCACTTGAAGAAGCATCCACTTGATCTTGCCCTTTAGACCACTTGCTTTTGGTTTTGCCCTTGAATTTGCCCTTTGTGAACATAGCATCCTCTTGAAGTGTCGATGTAGATCCACCTCTTGCTTGAAGCCTATATTCCTCATTGATCAAGATCTCTTGAAGATCCATCAAACTTGGCAAAGTCTTTTGAATAGCAATACTTTGAACAATGTTAGCATGAGCATCCAACAAGCCATTAAGAATCACTTGAATAAGCTCTCCTTCCTTAATGCTTTCATCTATGCAAGCTAACTCATCATTCAATGCTTTCATTCTCAAAACAAAAGTACTTGGACTTTCTTCATTCTTTTGCAAATAAGAAAAGATTTGTCTTCTTAGAGTCAACACTCTAGAAGTAGACTTGGATTTATAAAGCTTCTTCAATGAATTCCAAGCTTCCAAAGATGATGTGCACTTACCAACTTCCTTGAGAAGTTAATTGGTAACATTCATCTTTATCATGTGTAGAGCCTTCTTGGCCCTCTTGTCATACCTCAATTGATCTTGTTGTGTTGCTGGTCTCTCCTCCAAACCTACAACAATATCCAAAACATCATTCATCTTAAGAAGTGACTCCATCCTCACTTTCCATAATGAATAGTTACTTGAGGTAAGCCTATCATTGGCTTCCAACATGACTCCAATTGAGGTTGCCATGTAGCAATGATCTGATCTTCTCTTTCAACCTGCTTCAATTCACAAAGCACTCCTTTGAGCAACAACAAATGCTTTCAAAAGAAACCACCAAGATTTGAAACTATCTCACAAATTCTCTTCTAGCACTTATCCAAGCAAATCAACACATAGAATCATGGAATCTTGATCAACCTATGATCTATCCTCAATCTAATGACTTTTGCCACTTCCTGAAGTCCAGCAACCTCACTATCTAGAGATCCAATCAAAATTAGGGTTTCGACAAAATCACAAAAAATTGACTATTCCAAATCTACATGCAAATGCTGAAAATTTGATATGCAATCTATAAGCCACCACTTAGGCTGAACCAATGATCCAAAAATTGGCCAAATCCAGCATGTGAATTCAAAAAAAGGAATTGAACAAGTATATTGACCTATTTAGTGTTTTGATCTACAAAAGATCCAATCTACAAAAGCAAAAAATCCGATTTTGGTGTAGAATCCTCTCTAGCATGCTCTAGACTTGATATCTTCACCAAATCATTGATAGATCTGATTTCTTCCTTCATAACCTGAAACACAAGCTCTGATACCATGTGAAAGATTTCAGATCCTTAAGATCCAATCTACTTGAATGATCTTTGGTTAGAAAGAGAAATACACTACCAATTTCACCAATGTAGAAAAATCAGCATCTACACACAATTTGAGATGCAAACACTAATAGAACTTGATCAAACTTGAATGAAATGATTATGTACTGTTGTTGTCCGTACAAAACCAGCAAGCTACTATATTTCACACGTGTGGATCCAAAAATAGCAAATATAGATCATTCTACACATAGAATTGCAAGCAATCACCAAGATAGTGCACCAATGGATAGTAGAACCCAAGAGAACCATGTATAAGCATGAAATGAGATAGAGAAGAGAGAAGATGACTCTCTCCACAAGTTACAACTTTTTATAGCAGGTCCAAACCCTATTTGGCCACTTGGCTTTCCCACCAAAATGCTAACCCTACCAATTTTGGGTCTAGATTCAATGTACCCAACTTATTCAAATTGAATCTACTCAAACTCGCATTCTATCTTTCCCACACTTTCAAAAAGTGTTTATTCAAATGCATAGACTAATGAACTTTGAAAAGTCAACCTCTAAGTCTAAAACAAGTTTTGGCCTCAATATGCCAAATATGAAAATATTGCAAAATGTGATGAAACTAGTTGAATCTTTCACAATTGTCCATTAATGGAATCTTATATGAGATGAAATACTAGGCTAGGTACATCTCAAATCATAATAAGACAAAGTAAAGCTCAATAAACCCTCCTTTTGTGAATTTTTGATACTTCTTTTGGAGAACATTATTAAATTTATAGTTAATGGACTCAAAAAAAAAATTTGAATCATCTTTTTCACTCAACTAGATTTCTTAGAAAATATTATCTCTCTCTCTCTCTCTCTCTCTCTCTCTCTCTCTCTCTCTCTCTCTCTCTCTCTCTCTCTCTCTCTCTCTCTCTCTCTCTCTCTCTCTCTCTCTCTCTCTCTCTCTCTCTCTCTCTCTCAGCCGTCTCTCTTCTCTCCATGCTTTGTCAGTACATCATTATTTTTTTTTCACTTCAAGAATTTTGTCCATTTTCATGATCTTTTTTGAGCTCATAAATCCTAATTATCTTCCATTTTCCAAGCACAGTTGCTGCCCACTTATTTCTTCAACAACAAAAGTGCCAAAAACCTAATCAATAGCCCATGTTTGTTTGAGGATTTGCTTACGAGATTCTTCGAGGATGTGTGTGTGTGTGTGTGTGTGTGTGTGTGTGGGCACATGTGCATGCACGTGCATGCGTGTGTGTGAATCCTAAAGGGAATCTTTGGCGAGTCAATCTTTCATGATGGTGAGTCGCAAAATTTTGCTTCGGTTTAGGTTGGCAAGTCATGAAATTTTGCTTTAATGAGTCTCGAGGCATTTTTAGATGGAAAGAGAGTAAGTGCATCAAATTTCGATTGTTATATGGATCAATGGGTTATGGGCTCACAAATTGAAGAGTTAGAGTAAAAGAAGTTCAATTGAAATAGTTGGATTGGATGTAGATTCTGACAAAAAGTTGAATATATACTCAAATGGAAGTATCTTAGATCTTGTTTGGTTATCGCAAGGTGTGTTAGTTTTAGCATAAATTTTATGAATTTGGAGATTCTCCGTTTGTTCACTCTCAATACGTTGTCTTATAGTACTCACAATGTTGCATTAGTATGATAAATGGGTGTGTACAATATTTTTGGTCAATTGAATGCCATTATTAGTCTTAGTATACTTCTTGAATCAATTAATGTACTTAATACTAAACCAAAACTCATTTGACTCAATTCAGGAATTTTTATGCATGTTATTCTCTTTTTACTATTTGTAGTAGTGCACAATGACTAACCAGATCAACTTCAATGTACATAAATGAGAGTACTATGTTTTATTTTAACTCTAAGAAATTTGCTTATCGAATATGTGGACAATTGAATAAAATTAAAATCTTTGGGTAGTTTGATATTCTTTTGAATAGTTCATGCTCTATCTCAAAAGTTCATTAAAACAAGAGGCCATTGCTATTCACAATGATAGATGGACTATATCAAATTTTGTAACTCAATATTCAAAAGCCAAATAATAGTTAAAACGATTCGATTTGGTTTCCAATATTGCTTGATTTTGACTTTTCGAATTATCTTTATAGTCATGGTATCAATCAATTTCACATATGTTTGCTCATAGTCAAAGGTTTGTTCTAAGTGACTACTCTAGTGATACAAAATTAGATGATAGCCACAATGACTAGGTTGTTCCTCTCTCCTAGCTATGGCATAAAAATTTAAAAATTCAATTTTAACGATGAACCAATGCTTTCAACATTCATTTGTGCATTAAATTCCTATCAATAGAGTGTTTCAAGGGCACAATTGTCCATGAATGGAATCTAATATGGGTTGAAATATTAGGCTAGGTACATCTCAAATCATAATAAGACAAATTAAAGCTCAATAAACCCTCCTTTTGTAAATTTTTGAATCTTCTTTTGATTTTTGATACTCTCTTTTTCCTCTCCATAATTTTCAAGTTCTCTCTCTCTCTCTCTCTCTCTCTCTCTCTCTCTCTCTCTCTCTCTCTCTCTCTCTCTCTCTCTCTCTCTCTCTCTCTCTCTCTCTCTCTCTCTCTCTCTCTCTCTCTCTCTCTCTCTCTCTCTCTCTCTCTCTCTCTCTCTCTCTCTCATGGATGGTACTCTATTTTTTCTACTTGGAATCATAAGCTTTGCAAGGTATATGACCCTCAAAAGTTTTTTGGTGGGAAAAGTTTCAACCTCCACCTACATTTATTGCAATTTCAAAGGTCAAGATCACCTATCTCTCATCCTACGGCTACATTTGGTTCCTTCCTCTACAAGTGATCTCACCTATAATTAAGGTGGTGTGCTTCATCTTCTCCTCCCACTCTCTCTTTTACTCTCCTCCTTCTCCTCTTGGCAAGACATGTCTGGAGTTTTCAATGCCTTCCCTCCTACGATTGGAAATGGTTCTACTGTTCCTACGGTAAGTGCATTCAATACTTTTCTATTCTTGCTATTAGAACGAATGTTATGCAAACGTATTGCATATTTTTGGTAGGCACTGTAGCGCTGCCTACCGCACCACATTTTGGATATTTGCTTCGAATAAGAATACGCATGAATTACTATGATTGCCCTCTGTCAATCGCTGCTCAAGTCTGGTTATACCACATCTTTCTTACGTGTTTAAGCATGACATCGTTGGCCAGATGTATGATAAAGCCATCGCTGGCCGGTGTATGAATGAATATTGCCATCGCTGGCTCGAAGTAAATGATGTTGATAGTGCACGCTGCCCATTGCTGCTCATTAAGGTTATAATCAACCTACTCACTCACGTTTATGCATACTCTTTGAGTACGTGCTATCATATAAAACACACGATGTACTCACTCTTCAAGCGCACTCACTACCAATTTGTGTGTCTAAAAAGCCACTCGTCGCTACTGTTCCAGCATGCTATCTTACATATTGTAGGATAGTTCTTTATATAAATCGTTATGGAGAGATGCATCGCGATGAGATAACAAACCATTCTCAATTTAGAATCCAGCAATGAGCTTTTTTTTTATGATTTTCTAATGTATGATCTCTATTATCATAATGAGCACTCAAAATACGTATATGTTTTAACGATACTTGCTATCATATCTGTCTTTCAACAGTATAGCAACAACGTAGCACGAGTATTAGTGTCATATCATTGGATTCCAGCATACTACTAAAAAGGTATGATCACTGCTACCTAGCTTTTTTCTCCACGCCATGAAAGAGATATACTATAGAATACCACTACAAAAGCTTTGATAATGGGCTTTACAGAAGTTCTGGATTACAAGTATAACATATTTGTCATGAGCATTAATATGTAATGCTATACATAGACTTGCATATGGATTTAGATGGTTCTCAAAGGCATTCAAAAGCATACATGGCCAGTTAACAAGCGTCACTTGCATCTACCATTCAGGTTGGCGTTTCTCGCATATTTCGATGGTGCCAATCCAAAAATTGCCAAGTCCCTTTTGTCCCTTCACACACTATTGAACTCAAGTCTGCCCGTACTTCTTACAAGCTTTGGAGCTTACCCGCTGTCAATTTTCTCGCTCCACTACCTATTGAGCTTTGGATCATTCTTGCACATCTCACTGGTAAAGAAGTACAAACCTGCAAACTTGCTACCTTTAACAAAAACTTCATTCTTGAGACTCCCATTGCCTTTGATAATATTATATGTATGAACCTTCTCGCTGCCCTTTTGAGCAAACCTACACGAATTCGTGGACATTTTGACACCGGTTTCAACAGAATTAATCTCCACTATGCTAGAATTTGGAACTAAAAAAGATCTTTATTCAAATGTAGGTGTGGTGACAAATGCAAAAATCAGTCCTCCATTATCTGGTTTGACCATGCCATCTGGTATATGATGAATAACATGAGTATTTTCTTTCTTGGTGCTTCTACACATAACCAACTCAATGTTTTTTTCCTTTGGCTTCACAAACCCGCTAGGGAGGTTGTCAAGGCACACCTCACTTTTCTCTTTCTTCGCCAACACATGATAGATGCATCCACTGAGCTTGCTGCTAATCCTTCTGCCAAACTCCTTGCAAGCCTAGGCAATGCAGAAAATATTAGAGAAATCGAACGTTTGCTTAAAAGACCCAACTTTTCCACTTTGCAGGATAAATTCTTCCAAAACTCCAATAAAAGAACATGCACTTTTAACCTCAACAACCCAAGCTCTGTCATATCAGGCCAAGATGGGGGTAAAAGAAGGAAATTTATAGGATACAAAGGAAAAGAAGGGCAAGGAAGTGGTACGAAGGAAGATTTGCCTATCAAGAAGCTGAATTTTTATAGGGATTGATATGTTTGCAGGACGATGAGGTTCTGGACAGGAGAAAGTGATCAGGAACACGATGGATCGCCTGCAGCTCATTACGCATGATACCAAGGGAACTCTCTTTCTAGATTTACTTTGCCACAATAGGATGTTTGAGACCATTCATGTGAAGCAGTTTTATGCTTGCATTTTATTACAGTTATTCGGCTTTATAAACGAGTTCTTCTACGATATTGTTTTTGGTTGGTCATACATGTCGAATGTTAAAATAGATTGGCATTTTCCTTATGAAGTCTTTTGTAACTGTCAAGTTGAAAACCTACAAGGTTGCTCGTGTAATACTTTGAAACATTTTAAAGGCTTCATATCAACAAAGTTTGATCACGTTTTGACTACGGATTGCAGCTTAATCAGAAGTAAGGTCCTTAAATGCTCCTTGGAAAAAGGACTTAATCATATCGTATTACAACATACTAATATCCAAGATATTGCTTATGAATTACATGATGGGTGGCTTAAACTCATGAAACTTCTACCTATGTATTCAAGTACAAATATTAATAAGCATGCTGATTTTTGTAGAGAAAGTGCCCTGGAATTTTTAAAGAACAAGAAATGGATTCAAGAGAACATTGTCCCACTGCGTAAAAAAGAAGATGCTAGCAATGAACGAAAATGGATTACCAAGTATCTATATGTCAATGGAATTAACAAGGCTCAACATAATCCTTGCTTCATATGCATATATCTCATACATAAGCTTGCTATGGAAAGACTTCATAGCCCGGATTTCACACATTTTTGTGATCAAACAAATAGTCTCGTCTCAGGTTCTTTGGAATACGTATACATGTCTATGTCTAATTTACTACCTGATGACTTCATATATTCTAGGGAGTTACCTTACTTGTTATGCACATGCAAAGCACACAAAGATACTTTTAGATGGATCACGAATGCACATGATTGCTGTTTTTCTAGACTTGCCAAATTCTTGACAGGTGCTCTAGGTATGTTGTATCCTTTCATTATGAAAGATGCAGGCCTTAAGGCAAACACATACAAGAGCGTCCTAAATGGGATACTTCTTTACTATGGCAATGTGATTCAACTGTCGATTTCTATCTTAACTTATCAAAACTCATATATACAAAGAAAGCTACCGATATTTCTAAATGTTACGAAAATATTCCTATGGACGGAATTGACGGTCTAAACACTATTGTGACGAAAATGATCAGTTTGGCCTTTAAGACTACCAAAATCAAACTACTCAAATAGAGATGTATAGTTGGGTCCAATGACTTCAAATGGTCTTCCGAAAGAGCAGTTCGAATGAATGAAATAGTATAGACAACGATACCTTATGCGAGTGGAATGCCTACTTGATGGATAATTGCATTGTCAGGCTTGGAAAGCATACCTGGAGATAGGTCCGAGGAATACCTATGGGTTTTCCTTGCTCACCAATGTGGTGTAACTGGTACCTTTCATTTTTTGAAATGTAGTTTATTAAAAGGCTTGCAAGATTAGGGCAAATTGCTTTTATGTACAACTTCAAATATTCGTTTAGATATATTGACGACATTTGTTGTATCAATAATCATACAGAACATCTAACAATCCATTCTGGATCTACCCCTTGGAGTACCTTGAGATAGATGGAAATGATGACAATGGTAATTTGGTGAACTTTCTGAATATTACTACTTCATTCGACCCAGCTACTGGTTGTACACACTTGTAATATGATAAAGGAGAGACTTTCCTTTCCGCATATTGCAATATATACACCTTGCTTCAAACAGACCGATGTTTAATTCATATAAGGTCATCATATCACAAATGATAGCAGCCATGTACTGTTGTAATGAGCAGGAAACTTTTCTCAAGGAAGTACGAACATTTGTGGATACCTTTCAGAGTAATGGCTTCTCTCGAGACAAACTGTGTCTGATCATAAACAAACTCTTATATCGTGAAGGTTTTCCTAGACTACTATTTGATTTGCCTAAAACATTAATAGTATTTTGGTGGGCAGTTACCTTTCCATTAGGAGAGAGCTAACTCCCCCCCTGAGGGATTCAATAACTATGGGTATGGTTGGTGAGTTTCTCTCTCTCTCTCTCTCTCTCTCTCTCTCTCTCTCTCTCTCTCTCTCTCTCTCTCTCTCTCTCTCTCTCTCTCTCTCTCTCTCTCTCTCTCTCTCTCTCTCTCTCTCTCTCTCTCTCTCTCTCTCGTCGTGGAAGCGAGACTATTACATTTTCGTCTTCGTCTTCTTATTCGCAAACGATTTTGTGTCTTTGAATTTTCTTTTGCACGGAAGCTTTTACAGGATCCTAGACACTCGACTATACATCATAGAACACTTTTTATTCTAGCAATCAAGACAAATAGCACAAGACAAGGAGATGCACGAAAATAGAGCGAGTGTATTATCAGTTTGATTTTTAGAACGAGATCGTCAATGTCTCACTCGTTGGCGGAATGACACTCTGCTCTTTCGTTGTGTTCTACTCATTGGCAGACTTTCATGCACAGCTCTACTATTTTTCTTCTCTCTCTCTCTCTCTCTCTCTCTCTCTCTCTCTCTCTCTCTCTCTCATATCTCTATTCAGATTTCTTCTTCACATCTTTTTTATGATCCAAAGAGGATCATTTATACCTCCACAATGTGGAGTTTACAAGATAGCTAGACCTAGAATCACAGGACTAGTTAACGCTAATCAACTAGTTAGTTCTCCATCATTGCCACTCATTTCAGCTGGGCGTGAAGTCTACGACTCCAAGCCCGTTGAGTTGCTAGCTGGCAGTGCAAAATATTCCTCTTCGTTTCTTTTCGTAATCTCTCGTTTGCTTTTGTTCTCTTCATTTCTTTCGTAGTTTCTCGTTTTGCGTCTCTTTGCGGTTTGCAGTTCTAGAGGTGTGTTTACGATTCATGAATGATTCGCAAATCGTTCGTGTTTTGAGTCAAGGGACGTTGACTGTCGCGAATTATTCTCGTTCGACCTTCGTTTCTTTTTCGTGTTGCGACAAAGTTGCAGGAGTTCACCATTTCTGACACTCCCTCTTGAACCTTGCAGCTTTGTTTGTTTAATCCAATTGTAAAGAGTGGCTTGTCGAGCAGTTTTGTGAGCAGATCTACAATCATATTTTTTGATTTTATGAACTAGACCTGGAGCTCTCCTTTCGAGATTAAATCTCGAATGTGATGATAATTCAGAGGTATGTGCTTTGTCTTTGAGTGGAAGACAGGATCCTGGGATAGATAGATGACACTTTGAGAGTCCATCGTCATCATGCTTGGCCCTTCTCATGGTATCCTGATTGCCTCCAACATCATCTACAGCCACACTACCCCATTCGCGAACTTCAAAGTTGCGACATATTCAGCTTCGCAAGAAGATTGAGCCACCAAGGTTTGCTTTTTGCATATCTAGCTGATTGCAGCTCCACACGCTATTGTACATCCTCCAGTAATGGACTTGTTGTCATCTTTGCAGCTCGCCCAGCTTGCATAACTATAGTGATGAAACTCGAATCCTTTGTTTTCATTTTTAGCTCTGTAGGTTAATCCCATATTTCGGGTACCCTTCAGATACTGTAGGATTCGTTTGGCCATTTGCCAATGTGCTAGGCCATCATTGGAAGAGAATTGGCTCAAGGCGTAAATAGAGAAAGCCAGATCAGGTATGGTACAAATTGTCAAATATATCAGACTACCGATTAAGTTCTGGTAGGGTATACCTGCCATCTTCTATTCTTCTTCTTTTGTTTTTGGGCAATCCTGCTTCGTGAGCTTGGCTCTAGCTATCATTGGTGTAGCCTTTTCTTTGCAGTCTATCATGTGGTACTGCTTTAGCACTTTTTTGGCATATTCTGACTGATTCAAGTGCATTTTTTTTTGAGGTGTGTCGCTCTGCAAATGCCATAAACTTCTTGAAGGAATTAAACACTTCAAATTTTTTCTTCAAGTAGTAGATCGTGGTCATCCGGCTGTAATCATCTATGAACGTCAGAAAGTATCTTGAACTTGAGAGCGAATATGTTTTCATCGGTCCACAGCCATCAAAGTGGACGAGCTCAAGAACTTCCTTGGCTCTTCTTCCCTCATGTGTGAATGGATTCCAATGTTGCTTGCCTTTCTGACAAGCTTTGCAAAACTCAATTTCGGGCCTTGAAATCTTGAGACCTGTGACAATGTCCTTTTTTGTTCATGTCGTACAGGCTCCGCATGTTCAGATGATACATTCTCCTATGCCAGAGCTGATCTTCACTTTTTGAAGCATTTAATATGCTATCAGAGTTGCTATTTTTTTTAGCCTGGTAGATGTTTACTTTTCTGCATCAGACCATCAACAACTTGTTTGTCATCTTCTCGATCATGCGGCAAGTGTTGCCATCGAACAAAACTCAAATGCCTAGATCTGCCATCTTGGAGATAGATAGTAGATCTTTTCTGAGTGAGGGCACATAGAGTGCTCCTGGCAGCTCTGCTTGGCCTAACAGTGTTCGTAGCTGTAGAGTGTCGATGCCTTTGACATCGTGCCTGCTTCCATCGCCTAGAATCACTGCTTTGTCGTTTTCGAGTTCACAAAAGTTGATCAAGATCTTCTTGTTGCAGGTTATGTGTGATGTTGCTCCTAAATCGATGACTACATTGTAGTCGTGTTTAGAGTAGCTTGTTGAAGCTTCATCGAGTATCGTGAAAGCTTCGTCACCTCTTTCTACATCCTTTGATGACTCTACAACATTATTCTTTTTAGGTTTTTTTTTTTTCTTTTTGGATTGAATTTGCGTATGCAGAATGTCCTTTCTTCTTGTAGTACATGCAAGGTATTGTTGGATTGAACCAACATTTGTTGGTCGTATGGCCTGGTTTGTGGCAGTGATCGCAGAAAGAAGATTGTTGATTCGAGGACTTCGTCTTCTCAAATCTTGGCTTGTTTTTTTTTTTCTTCTTTCCTTTTGTGAAGAGAGCTTTCTCTTTATCACTACTTCCCTCTCCTTCATCTCTCATCAGTCCTCATCATCGACAAGACTGACTGCTTTGTCGAATGTCATATCTGGTAGACTCAGTATGAGCATTCTCAACGGTTGATAGGATGTTGGTAAAGATTTCATAAAGTACTTTAGTTGTTGTGGTGCTGGTACCTGGTGCTCATGTCCTGATGCAACGAGTTGAGCGAAGATCGTTACGATCTTCTCAACGTGCTGATCCAACTGGTTGCCATCCCACCGTATGGATTGTAGCTGATTGTGAAGGTGCATGACTGAAGCTGCAGTCCTCACTTCATACTTCGGCTTTAATATTTCCCACGCTGCATGGTTGCTTTCGTAGTCTTCAATCTGCATGAGTAGATCTTCATTTATGGATGAAACGATGATCGCCATTGCGTGCTCATCCTTTCTGATCCATTCAGCTCTCCTCGAGCCTCCCTCTGGAGGCTCCTCTGAGAGCTCGGTCACCGACTAGATGCCTTCGCCCTTCAGAAGCATTTTGATTTTGAATTTCCAGATTATCTAATTAGCGCCATCAAGACTGATTGCCACTCTTGTCTGGATTGTTGTAGCCATATTGTGTTGTCTAGAAGAATCACTGTTGGAATATCAGTAGTGATAACCTGTCAGCTCTGATACCATGTCGCAGAAGCGAGACTTTTTCGTTTTCATCTTCTACTTCTTATTCGCGAACGATTTTGTGTCCTTGAATTTTCTTTTGCGCAAAAGCTTTTATAAGATCCTAGACACTCAACTACACATCATAGAACACATTTTATTCTAGCAATCAAGACAGACAGCACAAGACAAGGAGATGCACGAAAATAGAGCGATTGTATTATCAGTTTGATTTTTAGAGCGAGATCGTCAGTGTCTCGCTCGTTGGCAGAATGACACTCTGCTCTTTCGCTGTGTTCTGCTCGTTGGCAGACTTTCATGCTCAGCTCTAGTATTTTTCTTTTCTACTCTATTTGTTGTCTCTTTCTCTATGTCTCTTACAGATCTCTCTATTCAGATTTCTTCTTCACATCTTTTTTATGATCCAGAGAGGATCGTTTATACCTCCACAGTGTGGAGTTTACAAGATAGCTAAACGTAGAATCACAAGACTAGTTAACGCTAATCAACTAGTTAGTTAGTCTCCGTCGTTGCCGCTCATTTCAGCTGGGCGTGAAGTCTACGACTCCAAGCCCGTTGAGCTGCTAGCTGGCAGCGCGAAAGATTCCTCTTCGTTTGTTTCGTAATCTCCCGTTTGCTTTCGTTCTCTTCGTTTCTTTCATAGTTTCTCGTTTTACGTCCCTTTGCAGTTTGCGGTCCTGGAGGTGTGTTTACGATTCACGAACGATTCACGAATCGTTCGTGCTTCGAGTCAAGGGACATTGACTATCGCGAATTGTTCTCGTTCGACCTTCGTTTCTTTTTTGTGCTGCGACAAAGTTGCAGGAGTTCACCATTTCTGACATCTCTCTCTCTCTCTCTCTCTCTCTCTCTCTCTCTCTCTCTCTCTCTCTCTCTCTCTCTCTCTCTCTCTCATGGATGATACTCTACTTTATTTTTTTCTACTTGGAATCATAAGCTTTGCAAAGGTATATGACCCTCAAAAGTTTTTTGGTGGGAAAAGTTTAAACTTCCACCTAAATTTATTGCAATTTCAAAGGTCAAGTTCACCTGTCTCTCATCCTACGACTACATTTGATTCCTTTCTCTACAAGTGATCTCACCTATAATAAAGTTGGTGCGCTTCATCTTCTCCTCCCACTCTCTCTTTCACTCTCCTCCTCCTCTTGGCAAGACAGGTCTAGAGTTTTCAGTGTCCTCCCCCTCCTATGATTGGAGATGGTTTTACTGTTTCTACAGTAAGTGCATTCAATACTTCATTTGGAGAAGGGACGTCGGATGCAAATGTAGTGGGAGTGTCGGGTGCAAATGAGGATGAGGGCGTCAGATGCACATGCAGATGGAGCATCGGATGCAAATGAAGAGAGTGCGTCAGATGCAAATGTAGAGGGAGCGTCGGATGCAAATGGGAATGAGGGCGACATATGCAACTCATGAGGAAGGCGTCGGATGCAATTATTGAGGAAGACATCAGATGCAAATAGAAGTGGTTTGTCGGATGGAATATCAAAAATCCAAAAAAACTCAAAAAATGAGAAAAATTTGAGAAACTCGAAAAATACAAAAAAAGTTTGATGCACTTCGGATGCAAATGGGGATGAGGGCGGCGGATGCAAAATGGGGGTCGGTTGGAAATTGACGAATGCAAACAAAGTGGATTGGAGGATGCAAAAGAGAATGTAGTGTCGGATGCATTCGTCGGTTCTAATAGTTGTCGGATAAAAATGTTAAACTGTCAGATGTAAGCTTTTTGAAAGCCCAAAAAAGCTTGAAAATTTGAAAGCCCAAAAAAGCTTGAAAATTTGAAATCTCGAAAACTCGAAAAAGTCAAAATTCGAGAAATACAAAAAACGGCAGATGCAATTATCGGATGTAATTTTTGAAGGCATGGGCGTCGATTACAGGGTCCTAGGACTGTCGGTTGTAGTACTGTCGGTTCTCCCTCTGAAAATGGAGTGCGATGGGTACGTGTCAAGGGAGGAGTGGTTTTAAGAAACGTTTGGGAGCAGTGTGTCGGTGGTTTTCTTGAACATCTGTCGGTGGTATTCTGATGCAATTCAGAACTCAGAGACACGATTGAATGCGTGCTTGGAAAAAAGGTCATGGCAAGAAAAGAAGCAGACAATAAAAAAACAGAACGAACTGAAAGATTCACTGTTATATATGAGTTTGTGGAGCATAAAAACAAGAAGATTGCCAGCGGCAACGCAATGTCGGATGGAAAATTCTTTGTAGAAACTCGAGAAACTCGAAAGTCATGAAATCTCGAGAAACTCGAAAACAAAAAAATTCGAGAAATTCGATTTTTGACTGTCAGTTTTCAGAGACGTGAAACAGCGAAAACAGCGGTGCAGCAGTGGATTTTTGGAAAGGTTGGTGTGAGATCGCACAGATTTGAATGATGATTAGAAGCGTTTTAAAGCGATTTCAATATGACAAAAAAATGTAGAATGTGTGCTGGTGAGGAATATGAATGCAGGACAACAAGCAACGTAAACAGAAGTGAGTAAGAACTGAATGATAGGCTAGTAAAATCGAATTCTGTGGATCAAAAGCCAAGAAGATTGACAATGACAACTGGCGCCAATGTTAGCTAAAATTCCGTTTCACACAAAATCCACTTCTCAACAATGTTAGCACAGAATCGTCCCTTGTTTACTTATCCTCTAGCTATGTTTGTTCCGATTTTGTGTATCAACGATTCTACTTGGCAGTTAGCACCAACAGTTGCAGATTTCGTTTGCACAGAACCTGCTACACAACAGCCAATGCTAGCGCTGGTTCTACTTCTCAGCATGGCCAAGATTAGCGGGACTACAAATCTATTAAGCAATGGGCTCAATCACAGATTTGGTTTTGCATAATGGTGGTGTGTCCAGCCTGTCATTAAGGCACACCTACAACTTGATTTTGGTCCTTTATTGACAATGATAGCTCATCTTGGATATAGGATCATGATTTTGGTCCTTTATTGACAATGATAGCTCATCTTGGATATAGGATCTGTCAGGAACTCATTTTCTATACTTCTACAAACTATTTCAGTTCTTTTTTTATTGTTACAGTCTGTAGATTATTGCTAATCTAATCTACACAAAAATAGAGAATTAAACTGAATCTACTCCTACTGAAATCATAAAATCAACACAACAACCTCTAAACTGAAATCACAGAACCTACAAAGTGCTTCTTACAACTGTCACTCAACAGTTGTAAGAAGAACTCGTCAAAGAGCCAGAAATCGGGAAGCATCAAAACTCAGTGGAATGGTGGATCAGCCTCCAAGTCCCGCACATCTACTTGATACTAATTCCAAACCAATCCTTAAGAGAGAAATAACAACAAGCACATTCATACATTAGTACTTAAACTAAATGCATGAAGATGGAGCATGGAAGGAAATGCAAGTAGTAAAATCTTCAATTCAAAGAGCAACAACATTTCAGTATATAACACATGCTATGGAACTCGTGGAGGAGGCCTCTAGCTATACCCGGCCTCTATCTATACCCACGAGCTGGTGAACCCAATTTTATCATTTTTGGATTCCACCTCTTACAACTGAGTGAACCCCAATCTATAAAGATTTGGGTTCCACCTCTTACTTGATAATAGGAGGCCTCTTTATTAAAAAACATAACTCAAGTTGAGATAGTCTAAATTGCTACCTCCCACATGGCTATCCATTTTTTGAGAATTACCATGGGGCTCAGAACTGTACATTTTAGCCTAGCACTAATAATGCTCATGCTCTCATACTCGGCTCTCAACTTCATCTTTGCTAGAAGCCCTTTTTGGGTGATGAGGCACTGCATCGACAGGTCAGAGGCATGGCACCAGCTAACATCTACCAAGTATTCTTCTAACAGTAGGTCCGTACTGATAAGTAATTAGGCAAGAGCTACCATTTTCATCCAACAATAGTACAACTTAAAGAAAACAACCATAATCATTCACGAATGTAGAACGAATTAGGTTTTGACATAGATCTTGGTATTAGGACAGGTTGCTTGCATAAAACCACATCATTTGGTTACTTTCACCATTCACATATATATTTTTTTTCAAAGAAGCAAGGTCGTACAATAGTTGATATTGGTTTGTTGCACCTACCACATTCCATAGTAGTCATGCCTTGGCACCTAGGGTGACTGTCCATCTACACTCTTCTAATTGCCCATCATCATTTATTGGGCACTCCATTATTGATTTTGCTTGCTGAATCTGTAAACTTGAATTGATATTTGATTGTAGAGTGCATGTGCCATATTATTTGATGTCCTAGAAGGAGGGAAAGTTTTTCGCTTGTCTTTTGTTGTGAAAACTAGTAAATTGCAACTTGACTATTTTGAGGCCTACAACAATGAGGTGAGTTCTAATTGCTCATTTAAAGTTTTTTACACTTAGTAGCATGTGTATAAATGTCAAGGGAGGCATAAACCATTGTCCCTTACTGGTCTAAAATATAGGAGATACATAGACCCTTGAAATTAGTCAAGATTGTCACATTGCCATTGATCTTGATCAAGGGAGATAAGTGGATAAGCTTCAAATCTGGATGGCTTAGATTCATTAGGGCAATGTGCAATTGGGTGACCAACCTACTATAAATAGTAGGTCATTGTACATGTCTTTTGTAGTTCTATTGAGAGCAAGTTTGCCTGAGAAGTGGCACCCTCTATTCTATTTTTGTAGGTGTTTGAAGACTTGTGTAAAGGAAAAGGATCATCAAGGAAGTGTTTTTATATCCTACTTTACTTATCCTATATCATATTTGAGCAATGTCATGTGAATGTGTGCAAATTGTCAAGATATGATGAAACTAGTCACACTGTTCTTCATCATTGAGATCTTGAGGATTGGCAATTTTGAGGCCAAAGTGAATTTTCAACTTAGAGAAAGATTTCTTATGTCAATAAGGACCAAGAATAGAGTCCTTAATGTTTTTAGCATGTAGACAGCTTGTTAAGGTTGGATTTAGACCCATTTTTATTGGCTAGTTTATATACATTGCTTCTAGTCATGAAAATCTAGGTTTTTGTTGAAGTACCTATAACCTACTATTTTAGGGCAATTTTGGCAAGATGTCACATTTTTTTGTTATAAAGAGCATCTCTAGCGAGCATAATGTATTCAATAGTTCTCTCTATCTTTGGAGAACATCCATCTTCAATGTTATTGTCTTCTTCTAGCTCTTCTCCTCTTGATATCTTGATTTCTAATGTGTAGAATGCTTATTTTCTTTGGAGAGAAAGAGAGGATAGATAGGTTCCATATCTTTGTGATTTCTTCTTGATATCATTTGTTGAGGATTAATAGAGTGCTACGTGCATTGGAATTCAACATGGCTACACATGGAGGCTCCACCGAGCATAATGTATTCAAGAGTTCTCTCTATCTTTGTAGAACATTCATCTTCAATCTAGCTCTTCCCCTCTTGATATCTTGATTTCTAATGGGTGGAATGCTAATTTTCTTATTGTTCTTGAGTTCACACGTGTGAAGAATGATGTGTACTAATTTTTCCCCATGTTATAGCGTGCTAGATGCATGATTTTCTACATTGTTAATGAACTAGATGTCCAACCAAATTTACCTCTAGACCTAATTGATTTATTAAGCATGTTTTGGATATGATTTTTTCACAATTCACACATAGGATCTCGGGTGTTGAGGATCTCTTATGGCAAGATGACGATGGAGGCTCATTCAAGGAGTTTCATGTTGCAAACACTTCAAGTGAGGTGAAATATGGAGGAAGCAAGCATGCAATCATGCATTTGGTTGTTTTGACACATGGTTGCTACTGTTTTATAGAGATACCATAGATTTGGGCATGGAGGAATCCATTCATTATGTTTCTATTCATTCATTCATGTAAAATTGATGTAACATGAAGCATCCAATTTGGACATTATTCTCTACATCAATCATGAAATATTTCCATTTATCATTTATATGATTTTAGAGAAAAGATGTATTATTAAGAGGGAGTCAATTTTTAAGATGGAGCATAGTAGTGTTATCAAAATAGCAAGTTACATTTTACGAGGGTGTGAAAAGTAGCAGATTGCAACTTGATTATTTTGAGGCCTTAAACTATGAGGTGAGTTCTAATTGTTCATTTAAAGTTTTTCACACTTTTAGCATGTGTATAAATGTCAAGGGAGGCATAAACCATTGTTGCTTATTGGTCTAAATTATAGAAAAAAAAATTAGTCACGATTGTCACATTACCATCGAGGGAGATAAGTGGATAAGCTTCAAATTTGGATGGATTAGATTCAATAGGGCAAAGTGCAATTGGGTGGCCAGCCTACTATAAATAGCATGCCATTGTACATGTTTTTGGTAGTTCTATTCAGAGCAAGTTTGCTTCAGAGGTGGCGCCCTCTATTTTTTACGACCACTTCATTTAACTTCTAATATAGTCAACAAAGTTGTATACCCAAAAAAGTAAATTTCTTGTACCCTCAAAAGAATTATAAAAAACTAGTGAGGATCCTTCAAAACGCTCTTGATCTTATCTGTTGATGAATGGTTCATTTGGAATCTAGTACATGAAAATTCACTTGGTGCATGACAACAAATATTTGAAGAGTCCTCTTCAATAATCCTTGGGATGTGATAAGAAGCAATTATTCTAGAAGATGCCTCATCCTTATCATCTCTACCACTTGCACTTGGGTCCCTATAGCTTACACTTGCATCTCTCCCTATACCCTAAAACCCTTCATTGCATTTGGGCCCACATCCATCCATCATGCTTAAGTAATGGTATTTACCATTCACTTCTCTCTCCATTTTCATACAATCCAAAGCAAGAATTTTCATTGAAGAGGTTGTATCAAGTTTTTGAATGTTTGATCTTGAATTGTTATTCTCTTTGCATAGTGAAAGAAAACTTCATTTTGATTAAGTGCCTTAAACTCTTGAGATCAAACTCGTAAAACTTGGGGACCTTATTTGTAGAATCACCTACCTTGTTAGTGGGCTTGCTTGCAATTGCTTTTGGTGCTAAAGATTGAAATCTTTTCATTTATTATCTTTTCATCCTCTACATTTCTCCATTTGTAGGAGAAAGTATCAAGAAATTTTTATTTAGTTTTGGAGGGCTCACAAATATTAAAAGCATTAAAGTATCTTGTCATTGAAAACAAGTTTCATTTTAGTTTAGTGTGGTAAATAAATGTGGCTAGTATTGTACTAGTGTCTTTTGTACATCAATGCATATTTTCCCTCATTTGTGACAAGAGAGGGGGTGTCTCTTTCAAGAAAGGACTTATTATTCTTCCTTGAAAGATTAGATTTAGTGGACTAAAATCTTTAAATTTGAAAGACTTGTCCACTTGGATGTGATGTGCTTTTTTTAGATGTGAGTCCATATTCATACTTAGATGTGATTTCACTTTCATATTTCCAATTAAAGTTGTTTCCATTTATGTCATATGTTGTGTTGTCTCTTTCAAACAAAAATATCTTCTCTTTTGAAATTGGATTATATAAGTAATAAATCTAAGCCTAAGAAACTTCAACAAAATGGTGATATAAAAGCACAATACTTAACATGAAGTAGATCATAAACACTCAATTTGTTGTATAGATATTAGATAACATAATTGTTGAATCACTAATAGGTATGTAGATTGATTTCTTGTAAAAAATTAAGCTATGCATAACTATTCTTGCATGAATGTTGCACTAACAATCCCTCTTATTGGCCACATTTTTGCCCATTACTCATTTTTTTTAAATGAATGGCTGGGAAAAAAACATATTGATTTATCAAAATTGGGCATAATGAGTGGAATTTTTTAATATTAGAATACTTTAGCTCATTTTTATTTTAATTAAATTATTATCTTGTGAAGTTTATATCCATCAATAACTTTGGTGATATGCCTATACTTTAGCTATTTTTCTACATATTTCATGCTAGCTACATACCTATATTCTCGTTTGTAGTTGGATGCTATCATTATAGTATTACTATGTTCTTTAATATTTCTCATTACTCTTAAGATCCTTTGGCATAGCTCCTAAAATCTTGATGCTAAATTGGTGCTAGTTTCATGGCTTAGTAGGCTTCTTTTGAGTTTTCAATAAAGTGAGCAACCTATTGAGTTTGTAGTTCCTCCAAGCACTTGCCAAAATTGGTGGCTAGATGGCCAAATTCATCCATGGATGTTGTATGCATATAACTTTATTCCCTAGTGGTTCAAATAGTGAATTGCATTTGGGGAAGCCAACCGTTCCACTACATCTATATACTATGATGTCCTCACAATTCGGTAGTAGATGCAAGCATAGTGTAATTGATCCTCTTTATTGAAAGTTTTAGGTGCCTCATTGTGCTCAAAATCAATCTTCTCTAATGACAAATCTCAAGTTTACTAAGAAATTTTAGAGCCAAACAATTTTCTATTAGTTCTTGTATAATTGGATCTAGTGACATGCGAGAGTTGCTGCAAAAATTCTTTAGTGCATAGGCATATAACAAAATCCACATCATGCTTCCATCCATGAGAAAAAGAGGTCTACGGCCAATTAAAAGTAGTAATATCCACTTTTTTTTTTTTAATGTTTTGACATGGCTCACATATTTTGAGCAAATGGAAGTAAGAATCAGTTTGCAAGTCTGGGTGAATGGATTGAAGATTTAATGTAGAGGTGTTTGCAATAGTGAATAAAAAAAAAGTCGTCTTAAACTCTTGAAGTATAATTTTTTTAGTGAAGTGGCAATAAATATTGCCATCTATTGGTAAAAAGGCCCATATATATAAGCCCTTTTTTCTTTGTATATGTTGTGTGTTCCAGGCTCATTTGTGAAACCCAAGCTTAGAAGTTCTATCCAAAAGGTGTTTGAAAGAAAAGCAAGAGAAAAAGAGAGTTGTAAGGATGGTCATGCTTGAGAGAGTTAAGTGATTTATTTTTTCTTGTCTTGCTTATTATTTTGTGCAAGTTGATGTGGTAAATGTGACAGACTTTCTTTTGTTTTGATATTCATAGCTGGTGAATTTGCAGAAGAAAGTGTTCATGAGCTTGGCTATGGATTTTATACTAATTATCTCTAGATTAGTTCAAATCTACAATAAAAATTAGTGGAAGAGACAAGATCATTCTTGACCATGCAACACATTTGGCTCTCCAATTTGCTTGTATTTAATCTTCTGTGAAGCCATGTGAGTCTAGCTCCTTGAAGTCCTTTTGAGTTTTTGTGGTGTTTAACATTTTCTAAAATGGTCCTTGCACCTTTGTGTCTTCTTCTTCAATACTACGGTTGCAATTATCATGAGTTTTGAACACTGACTCCAAAAAATGCAAATGAGAATACACTTTTGCAAAGGGCATAGAATTGCATCCATAGATTGTGAAAGGCTACATGATAATTATAGATGAATAACTAACTAGTCATTCCCTCAACTCCCTTACTACTTTTATATCCCCCCAGCCTAACCCCTACACTTACCCCTCTCCTCCCCTCACTAGCTGAGTGGTGTTGATGTCACTTGACACTCACCCTTCATCTTGATATATATATATATATATATATATATATATATATCATATATGTCACACGCATTCGCAAGTCGAGTGGCTTCACAATGACTCAATTGACCCTAAGGGATTGGAGAGGGTGCCCTACTCCCTACAGCCCCTAGTACCCCTCCTCCTCCTCCCTTACCTCACCCTCTCAACCCAGGGGGTGCGAGTGGATGTCACCCCCCTAACTTTCACATCCACTATCCTACATGTTGTCAAGAAGGAAATAAATTCCCACCTCTTTCTAAGTTATGTGTAGTACGAGAGTGGGATCGGTCCTTAGGAGCCTTGAAGATACTATTGAAAATGGTGAACTCAACCAACCTTTTTCAATGCATTCCCCGAATAGCCAATAGTTTGAGACACACCATCAACGCCTACAGTTGGACACAATGACACATTCACATGACTGTCGAATGGTTGAATAGGTACCGAACTATTGAATGTCTACAAGCACTGAAATAAACTATCGAGTAACGAACTATCAGATGATTTGAATTATTGAATTCAAAACCCAACAGTCGTGAGACGCCAAAATGTCACAATCAGTTGTACACAACATTACAAGAGTTAACACATAGTTAGCTGATAGTTATAGTAAACCTTTCTTGTAATGCTTAGCTAAACTATCTTTTGCAAATCCTGCAGTATCTAAAGGGAACCTACAATTTCGGGTTGATATACGAAAGCAAGCACGTTATCCTACAACACTACAACGATGCAAGTTGGGCTAGTTGTAAGGATGACAACAAGTGAATAACTGGTGGATGTTCAATACTTTGTGGAGTTGCAATTAGTTGGACCTGCAAGACGCAGACACTGGTAGCTCAGTCTTCGTGCAAAGCAGAATATGTAGCAACTTCGAAGGTGGCAAATGAGGTAATATGGTTGAAGATTCTATTGGAAAGGATTGGAATACCGCATCAAGAATCCTCCATCATGAAAATGGATTCACATAGTGCTATTTGCTTAGCCCAGGATCTAGTGTTTCATTTGAAAACTAAGAATATAACTCTGAAGTATCATCACATTCAAGATCTGATATCAAAAGGAGAACTCAATGTCGGATTCATGAAATCCAAAGACATGATTGTGGATCCTTTGACCAAACCATTAGACAAGCCATTGTTTAGAAAACATAAAAGATCAATCGAAATTAGATGAAATAGAATGGATCATTCAAGAGGGAGTGTTGGAAATGGTGAACTCAACCAAATTTTTTTCAACGCATTTTCCGAACAACCGATAGTTTGAGACACACCATCGACATCTACAATTGGACACAATGACACATTCACATGACCATTGAATGGTTGAATAGATACCGAACTATCAAAGCATTGAAATAAACTATCGAGCAGCGAACTGTCAAGGGATTCGAATTATCAAATTCTTGACAATTGTGAGACGCCAAAAGGTCACCATCAGTTGTACACAACATTACAAGAGTTAACGCATAGTTAGATGATAGTTATAGTAAACCTTTATTGTAATGATTAGCTATACTATCTTTTAATTTTCTTTGGAAGAATATATGTATGGAAACAGAGATCAAAACATGACGACGAGAGAGAGAGAGAGAGAGAGAGAGAGAGAGAGAGAGAGAGAGAGAGAGAGAGAGAGAGAGAGAGAGAGAGAGAGAGAGAGAGAGAGAGAGAGAGAGAGAGAGAGAGAGAGAGAGAGAGAGAGAGAGAGAGAGAGAGAGAGAGAGAGAGAGAGAAGAGCATAAGAAGAGCATCTCCAGGCCGCTATTTGGCACTGCACTGCCAACTCGACTCACTCTAGAAAGAGAAAATACAAAAGATACTATATTCTTTCTACATTGTTTTGCATTGCATGCATTTGATTGATCACTATCTTGTATGTATTCGTATTAGCTTATCTAGTTCTTGCAGCGCAATGTTACACAACACGCTTCCGACAAAATTTCTCTAGCAGATACTAATGCAAACAATGTGTCCAAAAATCTATCTCTTTACTTGCATCCAAGGTTCAAAAAATATTTAAAACACATACAAAACATACCACTATCCCACCACATTCATCTCTCTCTCTCTCTCTCTCTCTCTCTCTCTCTCTCTCCAATCTTTTCTTTCTCTCACCCCTCTAAATAGGACTCCACACCCTACTACTCTCTCTTTAACCACTACTAGTTGACTAAACTTTAGAGGCAATAACTTAAGAAGATAGCAACAAATTTAAAGTTAAGCTAAAAATGACCAAACACCATAGCAAGCATATGTGGATCCAAAATAGAGTAACCGTGTTCTCTCTTGTATTAAGGATGAAAAATTACATACAATGAGCTTCTTCTTATAGAAGCTTGTGGAGTTCCCTTTCCACATTTGCTTATGGGACAAGGCATTTCAAGTCTCAAAATACAATGCAAGTTCCTTTTTGGAGACTTGACTTTGACTTTTACGTAACTTTTTCAATCTAAGTTTAAATCTTGAGACTTGCCAAAATTGTTTTCTTGCTCCCTAGTGACTAATGCCATCACAAGTTGGACTTACACTCGCATGATGCCGTAACATTACTAACTACTGATGGGCTCTTCAAGATGGGCTTACACACGCAGGATGTCATGCTTGTGTTGGATTTCTATCCTCTCCATCCCTATCTCCCTGCTAATCTAGATCCATTCATTAGTTGTTGTAAATACATGTACAGTCGCACACGCTGCAGAGTGTACACTTGTTATGTACACTCTGCAGAGTGTACACTTGTTTCATGACAATCTGCAGAAATACAACAAAATTGGTGATAGTCTCAACTGCTACTATCATATGCTACTGCAGCAGACCTTGAGGTACATTAGATGGATGTACAAACATCATTCCTCAATGGAGTTATCGAGGAGGATATTTACATGATCTAGCCAGAAGGCTATATCCTCAATGGTCGAGAAGATCAGGTATGCAAACTCCATAAAGCTTTGTACAGTCTGAAACAATCATCTAGAGCATGGTTCCATCAAATCAACACATTCTTGATCGATCATGGATTCAAACCAAGTTTTGTAGATTATAATGTATATTTCAAAGCTATTAATCAATTCTTTGTCATCATCACACTCTACGTGGATGACACGTTCCTGTTCAGCAACAATATCGAATTGACAAAGGATACTAAGAGGATGCTATCCCAAGAATTCGAGATGGCAGATCTCAGAGAAAGCACATTACTGTCTCGAGATTTAGATCATAGAGACAGGAGAAGAAGACTTCTCTATATCACCCAATAAAGGTACTTCTATAATTTGTTGACGAAGTACAATTTCATGAATCACAAGTTTATACATAATCCCATGGATCCGGGTCTAGCATTATCCAAGGAGAAATGCCCTCAGACCAATGATAAGAAGGCCCAAATGAAGAGATATCCATATCAATCAATTATCGGACCTCTAATGTTGTATGCAATGATCTCTACCAGGCCCGATCTTGCATATGCCATCAGCTCCTTGAGCCAATAATGGCCAATCTTGGTATGATCCACTGAAAATCTCTTTTCAGAGGAATCAGATATGTACGAACTACTATTGACCTGTGTGTCTGCAATGATGATGTCGATGTGAAGAGGAACTCTTGCAGCTTAGCATTCAACTCCTCGTTTTGCTTTCGGAGTTCTTGGATGAGCTTCGGTGTAGCTGTCCATTGCCTTGGCCCATAGGGTTGTTTCATCTTTCAACGGCCCAAAGACATGTGAGCTATGAGACAACCATTGTGTGCGTTGCCACTCTTCCACTTCTGTTGCATTCTAGGATGCTGTCATACTAGCTCGATAGTAAATTCGTGCCACCATGAGCTGGTCTTGGTCGTTCAAGTTGGAGAAGGGGGTGTTGGGATTGAAATACAAAGGACCCAAGGAACGGTCCCAATGGAACTCAAGAGAATTGAGGAAAGAGAGCACCTTACAGTTTAGAGACGCTTGACAACTACTCTATTATCTGCTTTTCTTTGCCCTTGATTTTGGTTGTAGAGCACATCAAAACATAGCCCCCTCGCATATGCTCTTCCAGGTACTTGGCCTTGTACTCTTGGATAGACTCTTCTAGAGTCTTGGACCATTTGAAGACATGCTTGGCCCTGATGGTGGCCTTGCCCTTTCAAGTGTCTCCCGCTTCTGACTCGTTGTGGGAGGAGGTTCCTTGTGAAATACTTGCCCCCGATGAGTCTCTCTCAAGAACATCTAATGGTGAAGGATGCGTCAAATTCCAAGGGTGTGTGAGTGGATGCTTGGTTGCTTGTAGACTCAGATGTGGCCCCTTGGCTGGTGGTGATTGGCTGGGTGTCATGAAAGATGGATGGAGGACCCTAATACATCGCTAGCAATTCATCCAGTTGCTTTTGTAGATCGTCATTATGTTGCTCAAGTTTGCTAATTACATCAACAAAAGGGTAGATATAGTTGGCTTATTTAGTCTCAAAATCTTACATCTTCTTATATGTCTGTAACTTGGTGATGACTGCATTGTATTTCTCTATAGGGACAAGAGTGGTGTCTGGCATTGATGGCACTGCAATATAAAAATAGATCATTTTTTGGTGATCCACGCACCTTTGCTGCCATGCCTTGATTATCATTTATTTACTCAACACCACATTTGTCATGTCCATGACCAGTACATAGGATTTAGTATACAACGATGTTCACATTTTTTGGCATGGTGTACTGATTTTTGGGGTAAAATACACGTGGAGAATTTTTCATTAAAAAAGTATTTGTTTGAGCAAAATTTGAAAATTTGCTAAATGGCTACCTTTTTTGAGATTTTGACACGTCAAAGAAAATTTGTGTGTAATACTATCATCTTCCCTCTCCAGTACATTACTTGGATCCCATGAAATATCTACACACCCACACATCGATCCTAATTGCTTTGAACCAACAAAACAAAGAGGATTTCAAAATTGAAATCAAAGATGTGTTCCATAATATTAAAGAAGGAATAAGGAAACATAAGAAACCATGCATAATAATAAAACTATGGCATCAAATAAAGATGTTAGTGTTTGCTAGTTGTTGGATTTGATGCCTATTGGGATTGAATGTTCTTATACTTTTTGTGAGAGAGAAAGGAGAGAGAGAGAAGGGCGAGTTTCTATCATTGTGGATTTAGTGTTAATGGATATAGTGTTAGATGTGGATCATATGCACATGCTTGATTATAAAATACGCTATCGATCTCATGAGAACGAACCCCTGCATAATAACATACTTGATATCCTTGATGCTTGTGTGCTTGGATCTAGGATTGAGGCTAGGATAGGAAATAGCCCACTACACCAAGCATGTTCGACAAAACTACCATTGACAATGTCTTAAATGTTTTGCAATCAAAAAGTTTGTCAATGAGACATATCTCTATTTTTCTTGGATGCTGAATGCTTCATACAACATAGACCTAATATTTGAGGACTCATGACATTGCAAATTTGCCATGGGTGGACTTAGATGGCATAACACGACAATAGATTGTTCATCAATAAACATACTCCAACTCGAGCAATGACCAATTTGTAGTAGTGATTGGGTTGCAGAATACAAAGATAACATTATTCAAAATGCCTAGATCCCACTCCAGTTGAAGATGGTTCTAACTTAATTCCACCACCCAAATTAAGGATTCTAAATTAAAGGAAATGCACAATTGTACTCTTAGTTCGATCAGAGCAACATCCCAATTAGAGCACAATACTCATTTATGGCCATCAATGAAGGACATGGTAATAGAATGTACACCAAAATGATCTAGCCAACCCGATCTAGGCAAATGCTACTGAGATCATTCGGTCAAGAATACCTCTAGAGTGTATGCAAGTATGTAGCTAAGTATTAGGTCCTGCCCCTAGAGTTGTTCTCCTAATATATTAGGGTCATCCCCATTCAAATAGCGCACACACATGCAATGTTGTCATGCACTCACATGTCCTTGTCGTTTGGGCCCAGCCTAGTCATTTTGTCGTCGCATGGCTGGGCTACCTAGAGCTTGCCTATTTCAAAAGCTTGAATAGAATTTGACCTGTTTCATGGAATTTGATCACCTTGAAATTTGCACGGGCTCAAATTCTCAAGGCCACACAACCTTGGGCATGGGGTTTACACACCCACAAGCACACAACAAGAGGCAACATTATTAGTTTTACTATTTTTTTGAAGAATTGACATTATGGGATAATCTACTAGGCTGCTCAGGCTAGACGAGTTTACATATCATGTGGCTACATGTACTGCAAATTTGCTACAACTCCTAAAAATCAGCTACAAACTGCCAAACAAATGCTGCAAACTACTATCACACTAAATTCCTTGTAGTTCTACTACATTTTCCTCTTGTGGCTTCTCTTGCGCCTCCTATATGATCTTGTCGCTTCTGTTCTGCCTATTCCTTGTTGTCGATTCTTGCTCTTGTTATGAGGTACATTAGTTGCTTGAAATCATTGATGTAAATCGATTCGTATGTTTGTTGCCTTTCTTGACAATCTAGTTTCCTGTGCCTAGAACTGTCATGAAAGCTGCTTAGGATCTGAACAAATCCTCACACTTTTGATATTCCTTGGGCTATCTTGCAGATGAATAAAGTTCTTCATTCCCTGCACTTTCACTTCTTTTCACTACTTTTGTGCCCGACGGATCATGTCTCCTATCTTCTGCCTATATGATCTTGTCGCTTCTATTGTGCCTTGTCGTAGCAGCGTGATCTAGATTGCAGAAATTTGAAATTGATCGCAAGTTTCTCTAATCACTATTCTCAAATATGTCCCAGTCAAAAAATGGAGGGAAAACAATTCAACTAGATCGCTAATCTCTAGTCTAATCCCTGCTCTCTAGTCTTTAGGCTCTCCCAAGCGCCAAATTGATCCTAAATACACTTCAAATAAATCCCTGGTCACTAGTATCTAGTCTCTACCAGTCTCAAAGTGAAGGGAACCGAATTTCAAATTGAGTCGCAATGAGAGTTGGGCCTAGAATGGATAGGAAGTAAATATTGGAGATACATGCATTTACTATAAATACATATTTGTGTGCATTACACGAATGATGACATATGTGTTAACTTAAACAAGACATAATTTTTCCATGTGTTTTTATGGCTTTCTCAATGCAAAACTTTTTTGAGAACACACGAGTGCATTGTGAAGATAGACATATATATGCATGCATAATGTGAATATCTATGGTTCTAATTTTGCTTAAATAATCCCACAGTTTTTAATGGTCTTCTATATTACATGTGTTTATTATAAAGTCATATGTGTGGGATATGAGACCATAGTGAAGTCTCATGTAAATGGAGGAAGAAGTATTTGGCTTTCTAGCATAGGTAGTTAGAAAGGTTTTCAATAATTTGTTCCTCTCTAGTTTTACTTCATAAACTTTGTTCTGTCGAAGAGAACTCAGAAAACATTTTCCAGTCCTATCAGTTATGATTATTTTGGATATCTGATAACCTTATGGTGTACGTAGCAAGCATTATGTATGGTGGAATAATCTCTAGAGAAACGTAAGATAGGATTTTACATTTTACTTCATAAACTTTGTTTTGTTCGATGAGACTAAGAAAGCATTTTTCATTACTTTCATTTCATTATTTTTGATATCTGATAGATAACCTTACGAGAGTATACACAATAAGCATTATGTATCTTGGAATAATCTCTAGAGAAATGTAAGATAGGATATTACATTTTACTAGTTGGGGCTGAAATTCATGTAACGCTCCACGAGTTTATTTTTTGCTAACATCCAACCATTTTTGTACAGGAAATTTTCTTTTGGTTGTTTCTAATTTCTTAGATAACATCAGATTCCTCACTACAAAGTCATCCAATTTGTAGCCTCTAGGAGTGTTGGCCATCATTACTTTTGAAAATCTTAATAGTATTTTAAGGGAAGCTCACACTGCACTGTTGTTGTTATATCAGATTTTTGGACAAAGCAGCCATTGTAGTCATAGAGTCAGACAATATTGATGCAGAACGAAAAAAATTAGGAAGAGAATTGCTATCATTAAACCCATGGAGGAGCTCAAATTCTTTCTAGGAATGGTACCCATCTGGATTTCAGACATGCTCGTATTCATAGCCTGGGTGCAGCAAAACGCATTATGAATACAACAAAACCATAAACCCTATTTTAGCAAAACATTCTTTATGTACACTTATTTATGAATGCAGCTTATTATCTAGGAAATTTTAAATGCAAACTTTATTTTACTATGTAGGAAAAATTAAAAAAGCTCTTATAAAAAAAAAATTGAATGCTTCTAGATGGGAATTTTTTAAAAAACTCTATTTTCCTATATAGATAAGCTCAAAAGATCTTATCTAGGAAATTTGAAAGTTAATATTCCTATATGAAGAATCTTTGCAAACCTTATTTTCCTACATAGCAAAAAAGTTGATAGTGTCTCTTATCTATGAAATTTCAAAGTTAATTTTCCTAGTTGCCATCTAGGAAATGGTTTCAAGTTTCCTAGTATTTCCTTTCTCCTAGTTGTGTTCAATTGCAACTAGGAAAAAGCTTTTTTTTTTATCTAGGAATTTGTCATATTTTTCTTGTGCATGGTGGAATCAATCCCTCCATCTATTTATTGGTTGAATACCAGTGTGGTTATTGCAATAGTAACCAAAGCACATAAAACATTGGAGGAGTAGTTAAGGTGGAGAGCATAGGAGGTTGAAACTAGGTTGTTAGCAAGGCATATTTGGTCAATTGCACCAAGCTAAGAATAAGCGCGTAGAGGTGCCGAAAAGTATCTATTCATGACAGTCCTACGGAATGAGCAAACACACCTCTAGAGATTACAGGTGCGCCACTCCACCGAATAACTCCAATAAATAGATGAGTTACAAAATACATGTAAATTATACCAGTAAAGGTATATTTAACTACGAGTTTAAATTACTCTAGTTTAAGATGGCGATTCGAATCTAGTCGATTCGTGTAGGTGACTGGATTAAGGATGTTCCAGGCATCGTTTTAGCTCTAGAGGTCTTGTCTTTAGCAGTTATATCTCAAAAAATGATATAGGCCTCTTCATAATATATAATTGTCCAGCGCAATACTTCATATTCGAGTATACATTGCCATATTCGAGTAGATATTCATTATTTAGCAAATACATTGCATTACACTCACTCTTGGGGAAATGTAAACTCTCTCTCTCTCTCTCTCTCTCTCTCTCTCTCTCTCTCTCTCTCTCTCTCTCTCTCTCTCTCTCTCTCTCTCTCTCTCTCTCTCTCTCTCTCTCTCTCTCTCTCTCTCTCTCTCTCTCTCTCTCTCTCTCTCTCTCTCTCTCTCTCTCTCTCTCTCGTATGAGCAACATCAAATCTTATAAGCTTGAAACCTAACAACATGAAACATAAACTAATGGAGTGAAATTAATAAGCATGGACCCCAAAAAACCCTCAACCTAAATTAATAGCATGAAATTAACCCTTATAATATCATGGAGCTAGCCAATATGGCATTGAAGAAACATAAACTAATAGGCAAAATCAAACTAGCTAACAAGTATGAATGAAGCTAGTTAAATAACCAATTAACTAACAAGTATGAAGGAAACTAGCTAACTATTTATTCATGGGTAAAAATAGATGATTACATCAGAATTGAAAAATCTGCCAAAAAAACACCTAAGCTAAACAAATCTATCAGAAGATTCACAGATGTATCATTTGAAAGCTTAAAGATTTGTAAAAAAAAAAACTTCAAGGTCAGAACAGACGTAAGAATAGACAATGGTATACTGTTGAAAATAGCATCGTGCATTCCGACTTCCATTCTGATCCTATCAGTAGTTGGGATTTGCTATCGAATGTGCGCCTCAACTGCTCTGATGGTCATTGGCCCAGAAATCATCATACAAACTAGCAAAACAAAAACCAATATTGAAGTTTTTAAGTATATTACCACAATAAAAATTCTTGTGACAATCTAAACCTTACAAAAAACATTTGAAAAAATCAAATCCACTCAAAGCAAAAGCTAAATTGACACAAAGAATAACAAAGATGCACAGATCTCAAAAGTGTATTGGATCTAGATCTGCAACAAACAAAACTAATATAGATACTATGTAAAAGCTTGGATCTACAATATCTTGAAAGGAATTAGCTTCAAAATAGCCATCGGAATTAGGGGCCAATATATTGAATTAAAGAGATCCACCTATTCCGACGTTTAGGAAAGCTGGATCTCCAACATAATATCTGGATCTACAACAAATACACTAATATAGATACTAGAAACTTGGCCGTAGATTTTGCATCAGCCACTTTGACAGCTTTGGCTTCAATCCACTTGGTCATATAATCAGTTGTGATGATAATGTATCGGGCCTGAGATCCTTGCGCGGCAGGATGAATAGGACCAACATAATCCAGTCCCCATTTTTCAAACGGTGCTTGCGATAAAACTGGATGCAAGGGTTCATAATTCTGTCAAGTAGGCCGTCGTGCTCGCTGGCAAACATCACATGTCTGAATAAAATTTTCTGTGTTCTTATGAAGCGTAGGCCACCAACAACCGGATTGCAAAAGTTTGCGAATAGTAATATCTGTGGAAAAGTGTCCTCCACCCATGCCATCATGTGAAAACATGATTAAATCTGGTACTTCATGTGGTAAAACACACCTTCGTAAAATATAATTTGATCTACAACGGTACAATTGTCCTGCAATTAATTGATAAGGTTGAGTCTTATGAATCGATTGTCTATTTTGTACTTTTGTCAAAGAGTCATTCGGTTGTCCTACCCTCAGGTACTCAACAATATCTACCGCCCACTCAGGTACTGCTTCAACATAGAACAACGCAGCATCTGGCAACTGGTGCGGATTC
Source organism: Diphasiastrum complanatum (assembly GCA_029204225.1). Taxonomy (NCBI): domain Eukaryota; kingdom Viridiplantae; phylum Streptophyta; class Lycopodiopsida; order Lycopodiales; family Lycopodiaceae; genus Diphasiastrum; species Diphasiastrum complanatum. The sequence continues at coordinate 67,231 of MU831652.1, forward strand.
AATTCGCGAAACGTGATCGACTAGATAATGTTGCTTTCCCTTTCGAACCACAATCCAAAAGTCAAATTCAGTCAATAATAATAACCATCTTGCAATACGTCCAGTATTGCATGTCTTGTTCATCAAGTAAAGTAACGGTTGATGATCCGTATAAAATGCAAAGTGCGTTTCCATGAGGTAGTGACGAAATTTCCGAACAAAAAAATTCATGGCTAGCGCTTCACGTTCTGTTGTTGAATAATTCTTTTCTGGATCTGTAAGTTGTCTGCTTGCAAATCGTATAGGATAATCCTTCTTATAGTCACCTGGCTGCATCAAAACTGATCCAATGGCGTATCTTGAGGCATACGTATGAACATGAAACTCTATCGTCCAATCTGGAGAACGCAGTATTGGTGCTAAAGTTAATGCTTTTTTTAACTTTTCAAAGGCTTCTAACACCTCTACTATCCAAATAGGAACAATAGTTAGTTTGTATATACGTCGTGCCAAATCTGCAAAGAAGATACTAAAAATTCGATAGTAGTTCGCATGACCCATAAACACATAAACTCCTCGAATTGTTGCTGGTGGTGGCAATTCCAAAATAACTTTGATCTTAGAATAATCTGTGGTAATAACATGTCTTGATATCACATGTCCAAGCACAACTCCGTGCGAAACCCATATCTGGCATTTTTTCGGATTTAGAGTAATATGATATTTGCGGCATCTTTCAAATACTTTCTCCAATCGATCCATTTAGTGGAAACATGATTGGTGTATCCAAAGTTCGATCTAATAAGGAAATCTCGCTCAACTCTGATTGAATATCTTGTTGACACATATATCCTGCTGTACAATCAATTGTTGCAGGAGCTTCATTCCAATTGACAGTATCCGTTTGAGAATCGTAGTAAACTCCCAATTTTTTCTCTGGTTGATCACAAGTGTGATCCGTTGTTGATGAATCATCATCTTCTTTTTGAACCACTGGTTTGATAGTCCAAGTCGTAGGATCAACTTTAACTGCACATTCACAATTTTCAAAAGTGATTTTTCTGGTGCCCCAGTTATGCATTACTTGCGCAACTCATAACCATGGATGTCCTAATAGAACTCGGTAGACATTTGGCGCTTCTGGTAAGTCCATCACGACGAAAGTAATGACGAATTGTACTCCTACAATCCTGACAGGTATATCTTCCACCATTCCTCGTCGATGAACTGTCGTTTGATCAGCTAGCTTAATAGCAAAGCTAGCAGGTTTAATCTTTGTAAGGCCCCATTTTGCACATAGCCTTGTAGAAATCAGGTTAACTCCTGAACCACCATCTATCACGGCTATTTCTTTAGGAAATTGTCTGTGTTGTATCGGCAGAGTGATATTCTTTTGTTCACTTTCCCAAGCGGATCCAACATGGAGTACATCGTTAGATTCTTCAAATCCAGCACAAAAAAGTGGCTCCTGATGGACTTTTGGTTCTTCTTGAGCTAACTTTTGTGCTAAGACTTCTTTTTCTTTTGGCACCAAATTTAGGAACTCTCCCAATGAAATATTGATCTTGCTAGACAAAATGTTCATGAGTAATTCTGTATGCGGTGCTTCCGGTTCAATCATCTTGAAGGGTTCTTCATGATGATGTAATTGATCATTCATATCCGTACGTAAATTTCTTGGAGGCTGCAATGGTGAAGACCGAACTTCAGCTGTTACTTTAGCAGCTTCAAGTTCCTCTTCTTCTTGCAGATGTTTATCCATTGTCTCACATCCTGATATCTTCGTTTTTCTGCATTAAGATTTGGATAGACTCCGGATGTTGTTGGTGTATCGTTCAATGGTATAGAATCAGCAGGTACCGGATCCACTACTGGTTCTTTTTGCTTTTGTGCTCTGGTGACCACCATCAAGGGTGCACTTGGTTTATTCTAAGCTACTGATCCTTGCTTGATTGTTATCAAATTTACAGGTGTTGTAGCTGGTGGTGGCTTCGGTCTTGTTGGACAGTCTTTATAGCAATGCCCATATCCACAATCACGACAGAATGGTACAAATTTTTCTTTATTTGGGCATTCTGCAACTCTATGATTCTCTCCACATGCAAAGTATCCAAGTGGTGCTCTGGTCCAACTTCTCGAGGCTTGTTGTTGAGCGGTAGCATAAATGGCATAATGTTCTGAAGAACCACCTTCCTGATCATTACCATAGCTCCATTGCTCAGCACTTCCGTAAGGTTCTGGTTCCATCAAATTGGCAGGAGGAGCGGAGTGTTTTGGTGGGGCTGGCAAAGCTAAACGTTCCGGGTATCCAAGAGTAGATTGTCGCAGTCTTGCTGCTAAATTTCCTCCATACTATGGTTCTCGATATCCCATCTGGGCATACGATTGCTAAATTATCCGAGGATTGAAGTTGCAAAAAGCAGTCTCATGGTAATTACACAGATGGCAAACACTGATTTCCATTCATTTTTTCAATTGAGGACACTCGTTCACGGTGTGATTTCCTGTACAAATAGAACACCAGATATTTTCCCTGGTAGGAAAAGACTTTGCAACCTTCTCAGGTTCCTTGTTTGCTTCTCCGTGGAAATTTTCCAATGCTCTGATCTTCTCATCAAATTGCAACTGCAACTTTTCCATTTGTCTCTGCTGGGTCTTTCCAAGTTTCTCGAATTCATTGAGCATCATTTATGCAGTAGCATTGGCATTCGTTGATGCAATAGTGGTGGATGTCATAGTAGTCTGCCCTGCTGTATAAGGCAACATACTGACATTCGGCTCATCATCTGAATCTTCATCCTCCTCCCAAATTGTATCGTCCATAGCATTTTGCAAAAGTGCATACCCATTATGGCGTTTCAGCTCACGTATGATCCGTTTAAGTAGACCTGACAAAAACCACATAATCATGGCATTTTCATTAATTAGCTCAGCTTTGCATTCAGATCTGAGACATTTCACCCTTTCGATGTAATCTCGAACCATTTTCCACATTCCCATTTTAACTTTACTTAAAAGTAGGAAAGGGTCTTCCATAAACTTTCGCGGTTTGAACCATGTGATAAGGGCTCGTTTAACAACCTCCAAATCTATACGCTCCATTTCATCTTGGGTATAGTACCAATCTTGTGCTGCGCTTGTTAAGACCATAGGAAACAGCTTAAGTTTATCTTCAGGATAAATCTCACCATAGACCTCACGCAGGATTCAGCATAGATATGAAGAAATCTAACTGGATATGTTAATCCATTATACTTGGGTAGATCCAATCGGGGTGCTCTTCTAACAATAATCGGATTGACCTCCTGTGGAGCACCTCCAGGAGCAGCTCCAGGGGCAGCCATCTTTACAAATTTAGATCAAGCAGACAATTGTGCGATTGGAATTTCTCCAAGTATTAGGTCAATTTTATGATCAGCTGTCCTTTCTGGTGGTAAACCTACGGGAAGGTCTAAAAAATCATCATTGAATTTCTGCCTAAGTTCATTATAGGCTTCAAATTTTGTAGTGTTCACACTGGGTATATTCATGGCATTTATGTTAAGTTCTTCATCATTGCAGCAAATGATATCATTATGAAAACATAAATAAACTTTAAAATCAAAATTCTTTATAATAGAATTAAGTTCCTGTTTAGAATAAGGGTTAACATTTTTAGTGTCAACATGGGCCAATCAGCTTATAGCACTCCATTTAATTATCACCCATATCTAAAAGAGGGGTGGCAAGTTGTACTTGGCCTCTCTTGCCAAAGCAAAAAGGGTGGCAAGAAAAAAGGCGAGGAGAGATGGGGTGGCCAATTTCCTTCAAGCTCACTTGCCTAGGCTTAAAAAATGCCAAAGGCCATTGCCCAGACTTGAAAAAAGGGTTGGCACTAGTGTGACACTGTGCCCTCTGTCATGTACTGGTCTTTCAAAATATCAGTTGCATGTTCTTTCTTTCTTTTTATCAATTGTATGTACAAATTTGCTTTTACAGTAAACACCTGATTTCTTGCTTTTCACAAAAACCTGCAGACAATCTGACAGGGAGCCTGGAGGCTACAGCGAGCATGTGATCATGAACAATAATATAGCCACCAGAACAGCCTTAACAATAGCAAGAATAAATCGCAAAATACAACTAATCTACTCAAAAAATGCAACAACAGCAAGGTTGAATCACAAAATACAGCTATATATTCAAAAAATACAACAACAGTAACGTTGAATCACAAAATACAACTGTTTACTCTAAAACTCAGACACTCTTGCCCGTGCTATTACTTTGATGCCATAGCCTCTGTAAGATTCACATAAACCAATAAATTACCATTGCCTTCACCGTGCTGTCCAAAACTGAACGTTAGGCAGATCTGCATGTGCCAGCGCATTCTTGGTGGTAACTGCTTGCTCCCGTCCCTAGCTGCTGCCTGTGATGACGTTTCTAGATCTGGACTTTCTTGCTTGTGAGAATGACGTACAGCAATCAGTGACATTCCATCTGTAGTTTAATTTGCGTCAATGATTGATTGATTCATTTGCTCCTAATTCTAACTCGAATATTCAACGCCTGGTTTGTCCAACAACACTGGAATCTGGATTACTGTAAACAAATGAAGGATCAGTTCTTCTTAGATCATGCAGTATTCTTATAGAAATAATAGAATGAATTTTGATTCTTAATCTGAGTGGATGCTGGAATCTATGCATAGCTGTTTTGATTCTTAATCTGAGTTGGATGCTGGAATCTATGCATAGCTGACAGTGATATGCTGATTTTCCAAACAGGTGTGTGACATGCGTTTGAGACATTTGTGGATTGTCAACATAATTTCCTTGATTGGCCAGGTAAGATGTCACATTCCTTAGAGAATCGCGACTCTTGCCATTTAAAAAAAAATTCATGATAAGCCACATGACTTGAGGGTGGTTTCCAATGGAGTGGATCTAAATTTGATCTAAATTTGTGTGCAATAATTGGGAAGGACCCTTGAACAATTCCAATTTCCTTTCCTTCCCTTAGGTCTCAATGTCATCTTGGAGTCATGTCGTCGAGCATTTATGCGAGTGCTAGCTTTAAGTTTAAGTGTGGAGAGATATGTGGTAGAGGAATGTGAATGTGTAACAGGGGCAACGTCGGGCGGCCCGAATGGGTGCATGTCTCCAAGCTCCCTTGATTCCCTTCTACTCCCAACCTCTCCTCTTGTTTCTCTCCCACGTCTTCTCCCTTCCGTGTGCTAATGGCATTTATGGATGCCACCATTAGGAAAGTGTGAGTGAGGAGCTCTCCATGCATCTCTACATGCCCTTGGGCCATGGTGGGCATGAGGGTTGAGGGCTAGCCTACCCTAATTAACTTCAAAATTTGTATTGCATGTAAATGGCCGTCACATGGTGGTTCGGGCCTTGACATTTTATGAGTTTCTCATCACCCATGATTTAACAAGCAGGTAGCACGTAGTGTTCTATCATTGACATGACTTTTTATAAATAAAAGTTCTGGTCCTTTACATGGTTAAAATCTCATGAGCCATCAAATTCTAAATGGATCCATTAAAAGACACTTTGCTACCCTTTAAATATACGTTTGTCTTTATTATGAAAAGATGTTCATGAAGCTCTAGAGGCTAGCTTGCTCTAGTGGCATGCTAGCCTTGCTTCTTGAACATTTTTCCTTAATTGAAATAAACCTTTGTTTTAAGGGTAGTAAAGACACTTAAATAGGTACATCAAAAGACACCGCTACCCTTCAAATATAGGTTTAGCTAGATTATGAAAATATGTTCATGAAGTTCTAAAGGCCAGCACCACGGCCTTCGTGAACATTTTTCCTTAATCAAAATAAACCTTTATTTAAAGGGTAACAAATACATTTAAATGTCCATCAAATGACACTTTGAGATCTTCTAGTTATAGGCCTATTTTAAATATGAAATTTTTTTATGGAGCTGTAAAGGCTAGTTAGCCTTTAAAGCTTTATGACCATTTTTCCATGATCAAAATAAACCTTCATTTAAAGGGTGCAAAGACACTTAAATAGTTCTATCAAAAATCATTTTGTTGCCTTCTAAATATAGGGTTATCTTTATCATGGAAAAATGTGCTAGTTAAGTCAACTCCAACAAAATAGAAGTAAAACTTGATATTTATTTTTTGTAGATGAGCACAATGGCATGCTAGCCTATTTAGCTCCTCCATGAATATTTTTTCCATAATCAAAGTATACCTCTATTTAAAGGGCGACAAAGTGTCCTATGATATACCTATTTAAAATTTGCTGAGTAGTGTTTCTTTAACGATGCACCAAACCACAATTCTTTGCTTATAAAAAATCATGTAATGGCATGAAAAGGATAGCACACCATGTGCTACAATTTTTTTTTTTAATCATGGAGAGAAAGCAACTCACAAAAAATGTATTCGCATAATGTTAGAACCCTATTGGTCTCATGTGAAAGCTTTATGGGCCTAACTTCAAAAAAATGGGGGGGGGGGGGGGGGGACAAAGATGATATTTTTTATTTAAAGCACTTACTCCTTCCATCTAAAAATGCCTCGACACTCACTAAAGCAAAATTTTATGACTACCAATCATGAAGGACTGACTCGCCAAAGATTCCCTTTAGGATTCTTGTGATTTGCCACAAATTCCTAAAATGCCAATATTCCTATGACTTATTAAAATTCCAATTAGATTTTTGTGACGCACCATCCACACACACACACACACACACACATACAATGCGAAGAAAATGGGATTCTTGTTGTTTGAATGGTCAACATCCACACTTTTAGGGATTTTCTGCCATATCATGTCTTGCATTGGCTCGAGAGAGTGGTGATAGGTTGGCTAAATGAGGCAAGGGTTGTGGAAGAATCTCATAAGCAAATCCTCAAACAAACATGGGCTATTGATTAGGTTTTTGGCACTTCTGTTGTTGAAGAAATAAGTGGGCAGCAACTATGCTTCGAAAATGGAGGATAATTAGGATTTATGAGCTCAAAAAAGATCATGAAAATAAACAAAATTCCTGAAGTGACAAAAAAATAATGATGTACTAACAAGGAGAGAGAGAGAGAGAGAGAGAGAGAGAGAGAGAGAGAGAGAGAGAGAGAGAGAGAGAGAGAGAGAGAGAGAGAGAGAGAGAGAGAGAGAGAGAGAGAGAGAGAGAGAGAGAGAGAGAGAGAGAGAGAGAGAGAGAGAGAGTATCAAAAATATATTTTTGAAGAAATCTCGTTGAGTGAAAAAGATGATTCAAAAAAAAAAATTGAGTCCATTAAGTTGAAATTTTCTACCAATTTCTCCAAAAGAAGATTCAAAAATTCACAAAAGGAGGGTTTATTGAGCTTTACTTTGTCTTATTATGATTTGAGATGTACCTAGCCTAGTATTTCATCTCATATTAGATTCCATTCATGGACAATTGTGCCCTTGAAACACTCTATTGATAGGAATTTAATGCACAAATGAATGTGGAAAGCATTGGTTCACCGTTAAAATTGAATTTTTAAACCTTTATCCCATAGCTAGGATAGAGGGACAACCTAGTCATTTTGGCCATCATCTAATTCTGTATCACTTGAGAAATTGATTGATACCACGATTATAAAGATAATTCAAAAAGTCAAAATCAAGTGATATTGGAAACTAAATCGAATCGTTTTAACTAATATTTGGCATTGAATATCGAGTTACAAAATTTGATATAGTCCATCTATCATTGTGAATAGCAATGGCCACTTTTTTTATGAACTTTTGAGATAGAGCATGAACTATTCAAAAGAATATCAAACTACTACAAAGTAGTACCCAAAGATTTTAATTTTATTCAATTGTCCACATATTCGATAAGCAAATTTCTTGGAGTTAGAATAAGACAATAGTACTCTTATTTTTGTACCTTGAAGTTGATTTGGTTACTCATTGTGCACTATAAATAGCCAAAAGAGAATAACATGCATAAAAACAATTCTAAATTGAGTCAAATGAGTATTGGTTTAGTATTAAGTACATTAATTGATTCAAGGAGTATACTAAGACTAATAATTGGCATTCAGTTGACCAAAAATATTGCACACATGCATTTATCATACTAATGCAACATTGTGAGTACTATAAGACAACATATTGAGAGTGAACAAAGGGAGAATCTCCAAAGTCATAAAATTTATGGTAAAATTAACACACCTTGCGATAGATCTAAGATACTTCCATTTGAGTACATATTCGACTTTTTGTCGGAATCTACATCCAATCCAACTATTTCAATTGAACTTCTTTTACTCTAACTCTTCAATTTGTGAGCCCATAACCCGTTGATCCATATAACAATTGAAATTTAATGCACTTACTCTCCCCATCATGAAAGACTAACACGCCAAAGATTCCCTTTAAGATTCTTGTGATTTGCCACAAATTCCTATGATGCCAATATTCCTATGATTTATTACGATTCCAATTAGTTTTTGTGACGCACCATCCACCCACTCTCACACACTCACACACACACAATGGAAAATGAGATTCTTGTTGTTCGAATTGTCAACATCCACACTATTAGGGTTTTTCTGCCATATCATGTCTTGCATTGGCTCCAGAGAGTGGAGGTATGTTGGCTACATGAGTTTGGCACCTCTGCTGTTGAAGAAATAAATAGGCAGCAACTGTGCTTGGAAAATGGAAGGTAATTAGGATTTATGAGCTCAAAAAAGATCATGAAAATGGACAAAATTTCTAAAGTGACCAAAAAATAATGATATGTACTAACAAATCATGGAGAGAATAGAGACGGATGAGAGAGAGAGAGAGAGAGAGAGAGAGAGAGAGAGAGAGAGAGAGAGAGAGAGAGAGAGAGAGAGAGAGAGAGAGAGAGAGAGAGAGAGAGAGAGAGAGAGAGAGAGAGAGAGAGAGAGAGAGAGAGAGAGAGAGAGATAAACATGTCAAAGCTCCTCTTGACAAGTCAAGACCAAAACCTTTTAAAATCCTTTATTCATAAACTAACAAGGAAAAACATAGCTAAAAAGTATGCAGTACTAGAAAGCACCATAAAGCAAAACATATTTCAAGACATCCAGCTGGTACCTGTCACCATCCCACCACACAAAATCGCGCAAGTTAGCACGGTGAGAAAAACAGTTGTCAATGTTGAATGTCAGTTGTTATCCATACATAAAATATGTTTAACTCAACTAATCAGCCTGCAATGTAGATGACATTTAGTAGTCCAATCTTCCCTTACTGAGAATTGCATATAGCAATAGGCCAAACCATATTGCTACCGTATCAGGGTGAGTGTCATACTGATCAGTTTGATGGTTTTGGTCCTTATCTTTCACTTAAACAAATAAAATATAATGCACTTAGAAAAGAGCTGTAACATATAAAGCATACTACAAACGTGTAAGTAGCTTGGACCAGCACATGAAGTTTGGAGCAAATCCATGCCATACCAAATTTCATACTTGTAAACAATTAATGTACAGTTCTCGTGACTTCTTGGGAAAATCCATGCTATGCAAGAGTCCGCAAGCATCCTTATCATTAAATTGAATTTTGAACCATGATCGTGACTTAAGATGCAATAAAGCACGATACCTGTTTTTATAGACAAGAGCATTTATTTATGACATCTATGAGGGCAATCAATTTTTTAAAAAAAAAACTTAATCAGTATGCCACGATCAAGCATGCTATAGAAAGGGGTATTCGACAAACTGATTAAAGCATCTTCCCATGAGTATTATGATAAATCATCTCTTAAGCAGCCAACGTATTCAATTTGAAGCTTCTATCTTAAAGCACCACCAAAATATGCCACCAACCTGAATGGTAGACACAAGTGACTCTTGTGAACTGGCCATGTATGCCTTTAATGCCTTTGAGAACCGTCTAATTCCGTATGCAATACATTACATATTAATGTGCATGACAATATGTTATAGTTGTAATTCAGAACTTCTGTAAAACCCATTATCAAAGCTTTCGTAGCGGTATTCTACAATATATCTCTTGCATGGCTTGGAGAAAAAAGCTAGGTATGATCATACCTTCCAACGATATGACACTAATACTCGTGCTACGTTGCTGCTATACTGTTGAAAGACAGATATGATAGCAAGTATCGTTAAAACATATACGTATTTTGAGTGCTCATTATGATAATAGAGATCATACATTAGAAAATCATCAAAAAAGCTCATTGCTGGATTGTAAATTGAGAATGGTTTGTTATCTCATCGCTGGACAGTCGCGATGCATCTCTCCATAACGATTTATATAAAGAATTATCCTATAATATGTAAGATAGCATGCTGGAATAGCAGCAATGAGTTGCTTTTTAGACACACAAATTGGTAGTGAGTTCCCTTGAAGAGTGAGTACATCGTGTGTGTTATATGATAGCATGTACTTAGAGAGTATTCTCTCCTCTGGCCAGTGATAGCATGCATAAACGTGAGTGAGCAGGTTGAATATAACCTAAATGAGCAGCGATGGGCAGCGTGAACTATCAACATCATTTACTTTCGGCCAACGATGGCAATATTCATTCATACACTGGACAGTGATGGCTTTATCATACATCTGGCCAACGATGTCATGCTTAAATACATAAGAAAAGATGTGGTATAACCATATTTGAGCAGCAAGTGACACAAATATCCAAAATGCGGTGCAGTAGACAACGCCTACCAAAAATATGCAATACGTTTGCTTAACATTTGTTCTGATAGCAAGTGTCTTTCCAATTGCATCTGCCACTGCCTTCCAAATTGCATCCGATAGTGCCTTCCAATGTCCTCCATCTTCATTTGTATCTGACGCCTTCCTTTTTTTTTAGATCCAATGTATTTTTCGAGTTTTTCGGATGTTTTTTTTAAAAAAAATTGAGTTTTGCCGAGTTTTCAAATTTTTTGAGTTTCACATTTTTTTTCGAGTTTTTTTGGAGTTTTTTAAAATTTTGAGTTTTTCAAATTTTTGAATTTTTTGAGGTATTTTTCAGCTTCTTTAAATTTTTGAATTTTGCGTGGTTTTTTTTTGAGTTTTTTAAGTTTTTGATTTTTTTCGAGTCATTATTTTTTTGATCTATTAATTTTTCGATCCCATATTTTTTTTATTCTAGATTTTTTCGAGCCCTTATTTTTTGGATACCTTATAATTTTTTCGATATCTTATAATTTTTTTTATCTCTTTTAACTTTTCAAACTATTGTAATTTTTTTCACCGGTTTTGATTTTTCGACCCTCTTATTTTTCGACCATCATTATTTTTCAACCCTCTTATTTTTCGACCCACTTTATTTTTTCGACCCCGTGTATTTTTTTCGACCACGTTTATTTATTTTTTCAACCTAATTTTGCTTTGTCCACTTCCATCCGCTGAGAAACAATCAATACAGAATCTCATATTGCTAATTTGTTCTAGTCTAAAATTCAATCAAAGATAAAACAGTCTGAGATATATCCATTCATGATCGAGTACATCCGAAGCTGTAACCAACAAAAAATCTGACAAGCCTCTAAACTGTTACTAAAGTTACATCCGAGAGTCACCATATTTTATATCCGATGACTCAATCCCTCGTCACATCCGATTTTATGTCCGATGCTTGACTACTTCATATTGACTAAAATACATCCGATGACCATCTTTCTATCTTACATCCGATGCTATATTTCTAGTCTATACTTATGTCTCACCAGATGGGATTAAAATATAGTTCAACTAATCATTACAAGAGAGAATTATGCTAAACTATAAGTTAACTACATTCTCTTGTAACGTTCCTAAAGGATGAGTGTGACAGTTTGAGATCTCACGACCGAAGGCCCAATAATTCGAGTCGTCCGACGGCTCGTATTCTCAAAGTCCGTCTTCATGGTTCTCACATTCGGATGCCTTCAATATGTTATCAAAGCTGCTGATGATTTTTGCTTGATATAAGTTACCTTGTCTTGATCTGACAGTCAGCAGCTTATTCGATCTGTTTTTGACCATTCAACATGTATTCCCATCGAATAGGACTCGTATTCCAAGATCCATTATCCTCAACATAGAGAGTAGATCTCTTCTCAATGTAGGTACATAAGTGCTCTTTGTAGCTCTGCATGTCCCGACAGTGTATAAAACTGAAGAGTTCCGATGCCTTCGACATCATGACTGTTCCCATCACCCAGTATCACTGTTCTTGTGTTGTCCAGTAGTGCATTATAGTTCATCAAAACATTTTTGTTGCAGGTTATATGAGATGTGGCTCCTGAATCAATCACTATATCATAATCATGTTGTGTGTAGGTAGTTGATTCTTCATCGACAATTGTGAACGCATTGTTGTTCTTTTCACCATCCTTGGATGATTCAATGATAGTTGTCTTTTTTCCTTTGTGCTTTCCTTTGGGATTGTGCCAACATTCATATGTTGAATGTCCATTTTTCTTGCAATGAGTGCAAGGTATAGTCGGATTATACCAACATGTATCTACGGTGTGTCCTAGCTTGTGACAGTGATCATAGGTAGAAGTTTCTTTGTTGTAGTTATCCTTCGTTGAAGACTTCATTTGAGTCTTTTCAGTTTTGGGCTAGTTTTTGTTTTTCTTCTTTCCCTTTATAAAAAGGGCCTTCTCCAGTCACCGTTTGATTCACCTTCATCTCTCATCAATCTTTCGTCTGCTACTAGATTGACTACTTTCTTGAATGTCATCTCAAGTAGACTCAACATAAGCATTCTCAACGGCTGGTAAGATGAGGGTAGTGATTTCATAAAGTACATCAAGCTGGGACTTTATGCTCTTGTCTAGATGCAGAGAGCCAAGTGAAAATCATTTTGATCTTCTCTACATGCTGATCCAGCTCATTTCCATCCCATCGCAAGCCCTGTAGCTGATTGTGGTGGTGCATGACCGATGCGACTGTCGAAACTTCACACTTTTTTTTTAGTTCTCCCACGCTTCATAGTTGCTCTGGCAATCTTCAATCTGCATGAGAATTCTTCAAATATGGAGGATAAGATGATCACCATTGCGCGTTCATCCTCAGCTCTCCTTGGATCTTCCTCTTGAGGCTTGCCTCTGTGGAATTGGTGACTGGCCATATCCCTTCGTCTTGTAGAAGTGTCTTTATCTTGAACTTCCATATGCAATAGTTTGCACCATTAAGATTGATTATAATCCTTGCCTAAATTGTGGTAGCCATATTGTATCTAGTGAATATGCTCTGATACTATGTTGTAAAAGTGCACCTATCTTGTGTGGAAGTGCGCTACACAATGCATTAGATTATTGGATCCAGATACACCAATATGAATCACAGACAATGCAACAATCAATCATGTAAGAATGGAAACAACACCAAAAATCAGTATTGGAAAAACAGAATATCTTTTGTATTTTGTTTTTTCAGAGTGAGTCGGCAATGCATCGCGACATGGCGACCTGACGCTCCTCGTACATCTTCACTAAAATTCTATTACACATTCTATTGATTTTTGGTCTATACTTATGTCCGGCCAGATGGGATTAAAATATAGTTCAACTAATCATTACAAGAGAGAATTATGCTAAACTGTAAGTTAACTACATCCTCTTGTAACGTTCCTTAAGGCTGAGCATGACAATTTGAAACCTCACGACCGACAAGCTGAGGCCTGATAATTTGAATCGCCTTACGACTCATTTCCGTCTTCAACACTTGTGAGGGAATTCAATAATTCGGTGTCGATGTTGTGCCGATTTGTCGGTCGGGGAATGTTGGAGAAGGGTTGCATGAGTTCACCATCTCTAACGGAACCATGGATAGAGTGAAACTCGCAAAAATTTACTCACAGATTGTGAAAATCCCAAAACTCCCTTGCCAACATCTCAATCAAGTACATGTGTTCTTTTTATATGGCAAACAAATGGCCTTGATACTTAAAATTTTGACATTACTTCCAAATAAGTAGGGGGCTAGAAATCCATAATTAAAGTATTAAGAACTAGCCGCTTATCTTTTGAAAGATCATATGTCTAGAAGGCATTGCTAATTTTCTTCAACCTGCATTCATTTTGGAAAATCCTCGCAAATTTTCCTGTCCAAGTACTTGAACCTCGAAATTCAATTGCTAATTTTGTTGTTTCTTTTGGTGAAACTTTTTGGCTCTCTAAACTTTTACTTGAACAAAATTACTTATAAACAAGTTGGTCTTTCATCCTTGAAAAGAGTTTTCCTGCAATCATGATAGATAGATATGGTGAACACCTCTTTTATCATTGCATATTGAAGTTTTGGGACACCTTTGTGTGCTCCCTCCCTAGTAGTATCCATAATTACCACTCAAATGGTCCTCTTTGGTGACTTCATGTTTTGTTCAGTTGACAATGATGTGGCATATGTGCAAGTTAATGACAACTTTACCTAGTTAGACACAATTAGATTATTTTTGTCAATGAGACTATTTAATGGCAAAGACAAGGTTGTTTGTTGTACATTATTTAAATAAACAACTAGAATTCCTAAAATCCTCTCCACTAGGTTCAAAATCTGTAAAATTTTGGGTCATCAGGCCAAGCCATAACTCAATGACCATTGAATTTAATGGTAAGTTCTTAGAAACCTCATTCACAAGTGTGAAAGTTGGCAAGGCATTTTACTCTCTGGGCCAAATTGTCGTATGGCACATCTTTGAAGTTTTTTTCTTGATTGTAATCTCCTCCTCTAATCTCTTTTTCTGGTACATAATATGCTTATGAAACGGACTGCTTCATTTCACTTACAATTTTCATAAGCTGTGTCGTAGTTTTGTTTCACGGGTGCTACTTTTCAAGAAAATTGAAAAACAAACATGTACAAAACTAGAGTATAAGAGCTTGACTTGCCATAAACTCCTGAGCATGAAAATCTTTTGCACAATTTCAACCTCTCCGCAAAATGAAGTTGAAGTATGCCATTTGGATATTTTCCAATTCTATTTTGAATTATGTTTTTCCAACAAAACCATTTAACTTTATGGAGACTATGACAAAAAAATTATCTCATTACATATGCCCAAGAAGTTAAGTCTTTGAACTTCTTCAAGAAACCAATATCTATCATTCTAATAATAGTTATTTTCTAAAGGAGTATATTTATCTTTCTCTTGTGATGTGATTGAGAAATGTGCTCAAGACTAAAAGATCATGGGAACGGTACTCTTGCCTTATCCTCTTTCAAGCCTAGTAGGGGAGTCTACTATAGGTAGGCACTCCATCCATTTGTTGTTGAAAATGTAGTACATGCAATTATGTAAGTGCCATGGGCCCAAATTTACCAATTAGGCCGACTTTGCACCATCCTTGAGTTTGATTTTTCAGCTTTAGTAGATTCACAAAGAATGTTGAATGTGGGTAGTTACTTTTTACAGCTTAAAGTCGACATGCAAGAATGTATACATAAAGTTTAAGTAGATTGCTAAGTCTTTTCTTTTGGATTCAAGAATACATTGCTCATGAAATGTGCTATATTGATCTACAATCCTTTCTCTCACTTCAAGGTTTGAAGTTGGATTTCCACTCATGCATACATTATTGAAAAGCTAAATGTTAGATTCATATTATCTACATGCAATATTATTGCACTAGTTTATTTTTATCTCTTTCATCAAAGACTTAGATCATATGAATGTCCATATGTTTGAGGAATTTTATGCCCATACAAATGCATCAAAATACATCGTCCTTATTGTGTACACTCAACCCAAAGAATATGAAATAGATTATCTTTGCTAGTTACCAACTCATAGATGCATAAATGAATTGCAGTACCATTGAACTAGAAGCCCTAGTGATGATTTACATTCTGAAGAAGTATAGACATCACCTAATGGCCAATCAGTTTGTATTCTCTATCGACCATCAATCATAATTTTATTTTATAAATAGACCTTGCACACCACCAAAGATATCAATTGATGACTCCTGCTCTTTTAAAAGTTTAACTTTCTAAATGATGGTGGAAAAAGACAAGCAACATCACCTTTTTAATCAACTTCGATGGATCAATATGCATCAGAAAACCAAATGAATTAAGGATGAACTACTCAATGATGTGATATTCTAGGTGGATGTTGTGTCATAATAAGCAATGAACATCATAAAGTATCTTTGTTGAGGTAGAGCGATACCTTGAACTTGGTACCTTGCTCATCGAGGCATCATTACAGGAATCCAAAACTTAAAAAGGGCCTTTCAAAAAATGATTTTAGTTTTTTTTTAAACTTTGGCTTCCACATGGACCAAAGACCTAAAAATGAAATATACATATTGATTTATAATTCTTGGATTTTCTAAATTGTCACTGGGTAGCTCTCACGCGTATCATTGGACGGCTTGTGCTCGCAAAGTACAATGCTGCCTAGAATCAACTTCGTCAAGTTAAAATAAAGTCATAGCTTATACAACCATAGTTATGGACCACATTGGTTTAGGCATTGTAATCACATTAATCCAGCATCGTGTGAATGAATTTAGTGCATTGTATAAACCATGGTGTCATCTAGGAGACTCATATCCACAATACATTTTGTCATTCTTCATAATGAGAGAGGCAAAGTAGGAAACTAGTGTGAAGAATTTCAGATCATTTAAGATCCAAAATAATCCCTTGATCTTTGGTTAGAAAGTCAACATAACATTCAACATTGCCAATGTAGAAAAATCAACATCTACTCAATGAAAGAGATGCAAACTCAATAACAACTTGATCGAACCTCAAATATATGATCAAATGAAGTTTTTGTCTATACAATAATAGTACTCTACTGTACTACTGTACTTCCCATGTGTGGATCCAAATATGAGCATTCTACACACAAGATTGCAAGATATCATCAAGATAGTTCACCAATGGATAGATGAACCCAAGAAAACTCATGTATAAGCATGAAATGTGTGTGTGTGTGTGTGTGTGTGTGTGTGTGTGTGTGTGTGTGTGAGAGAGAGAGAGAGAGAGAGAGAGAGAGAGAGAGAGAGAGAGAGAGAGAGAGAGAGAGAGAGAGAGAGAGAGAGAGAGAGAGAGAGAGAGAGAGAGAGAGAGAGAGAGAGAGAGAGAGAGAGAGAGAGAGAGAGAGAGAGAGAGAGAGAGAGAGAATCTTTATTAACGTCTTTTCCATGCCAAAAGGTGTATAAGACGAATGAGTACATTAGATAAAGTTGGACACAAGACGGATCAGTGCTGTCAAAGCAAAATAACAAAACCCAGATAATCCAATCGTAGAAGGAGCCGAGATATGGGGAGATTTGCTTCAAGCAAACGTTACCCTTCCATTTGGAATACTCTGGAAGTACACCAAAAAATGGCGGAAAGAGTTATGTTGAATAGAAGATAACATTCCATCACCAGACCTCCCTGAGGTGCCCATGCGTCTGACTAATCCTGCAAGCGACAAGGGAGATATATGCATTCCTACAACTTACGGACATTCCCACGTTGTCTTGGCAGTATTGGATGGCGAATCGGACGTAAACATAATATCAACATCCATGATGAAGGACTGGGTTCTTCAAGCTTCCATAAAACGATCGAACGGTCAGCTTCAAATGGCAGATCATAGTGTGGTAAAACCATTAGGCCTAATACGAGACATAAGACTGAAAGTAGGAGGTTTGAGCTTCACGCTAGATTTGGTAGTGCCCGATATCCCTAGCAACGCTTATGCCTATGAATTGCTCCTAGGAAGGCCATGGCTCTCTAATGCACGCGTAGTGCATGATTGGAATAGAGAGCGCGTTACATGTGGCAATCGAGAAACATCAGTCACAATTGACTCTGCTAGTAAGATCAAACTCGCATGAATCACCGAATATGGATCCTCTACCACAGAGTCCATTCTTGAAAATTATCGTGACATCGAAGAGAAGGGCCACTATACCAAGGCTACGGATATCATCAATTGGAGCCACAGCTTGGCAACAATCGATTGTGTCAATGCGGAACATTGTGAACTCAATACACATTACACTGATAGCGATGAATCTACTGTTGAACCAACTGATTTGGATACTCCTATTTTCAATGTTAGTTATGTTAACATTCAGTCCCACAACGAGGACTTGCTTCACATCGCCTGGCCACCTTATGATGAATCAAAAACCTTGTATATCGATGATGAGAGTGTTTTACGCTCTCAAGAGTTTGATACTGACTTTGAAATGACCGATATTACAGATGTAGCTATTCTGCGCTTCATGGATGGCATTCCCCCATGACTACTCCCTGAGAAGGTCCGAGAGGGCTAGCATTGCTGCAGCCAAACTGGACCAAAGTTTATCTCCAAGTCTAAAATGCATATTGGCCTAATATTGACAATTAACCAAAATATGACTAAACTTGACTAAACTAGTTGAGATTCTCACACTCTCTCTTCAACTAGTTTTGGCATAGTTTTAACCATATCACTTTGATCCAACTTTAGAATGATCTCCATCCTAAGTATATATCTCCTTTCTGATGTTCTAAAGTAGTTTCCATAATTGATATAGAGAATAGTGTCCAAATTGGATGCTTCACTATTTGTTATATCAATTTTACACATCAAGATGTAACTAGAACATGAAGAACCAAATAGAATGTAAATGAAATGATTCCTTCATGCTTCAAACTTTGAACTCTCTAGAAAATTACAGCAACCAAACAATAAATGTGAGTAATGACCATTTTCTTGCTTGTCTCCTCCATATTTGTCCTTTCTTGATATGTCTCCACCATAAAACTCCATGAATGAGCCTCCATTGCCATCTTGCCACAAGATGTCATCAACACTTGATGAATTGGCCATGAATCAGTGATATAATTAACCTCCAATAGCTTCATTTACATCAGAAAAACCAGCCAAGAATGCTTGTACAACTCCAACAATAAGATATTGTAGGACAGTGTAGCTAGTTTCACCACTTGACAATTTGCACACATCCACATGAAATTGCTCAAACATGAGATAGAAGAAGTAAAGTAAACTTGAACAACACTTCGTTGATGTTCTTTTGACCTTATTCAAGTCTTAAAACACTTACAAAAACATATTCAAAACATCTTTGGCAAATGACCCTCCTTTGATGCTCTTGACTAGCTCCAAATTTCCACCTTTCCTTTTGTGTTGTTGAAGCCCTTTGAGACCAACCTCTTGATCTTCCACTTGACCATCAAAGCCATTGAATAAGACTTGTTTTCTAGATCCATTAGTTTCTGTAAAACCATGAGAACCAATATCCACTTGCATAGCATCATCTACACAAGAAGATTCTCCAAAACATGTGAGTAAGGCAGTGTGTCACTTCCACTTGCTTACCTTTCTCTTGATCATCAAAGATATAAAAAATATGAGTATCTTCAGACCTGAACCTCTTGAAATAATCCACTCAAACATATGATCTAGATCCAACAAGATCTCATCAATGATGATCTCGAATTTCCACAAATGACCAAAGAAGTAAAGAACTACTTGTGACTAGTCATGTGTGAACTAGCTCCACTATCAATCCACCATGAGTCTTTGTCACCTTCACTTGATATTGGACTTGAAAAACACATCAAAAGAGAATCACAACCACCTAGATCCTCATCATTAGTAGTAAAGTTGCTTTGCTTGCTACCTTCATCTCTTTGCTTCTTCAAACATTCATTAGCAAAATGCCCTTTGATTCCACAATAGAAGCATTTTAAACTTGACCTATCTTTCCTCTTCCTAACAAAAGAAGGTTCACCTTGATCTTGACCCTCTGACTAGTTGCCTTTGCCTTTGCCCTTGAATTTGCCTTTGATGAACATAGCCTCCTCTTCACATTGAGATGTTGATGTAGATCCACCTCTTGCTTGAAGCCTAAACTCCTCATTCACCAAAATCTCTTGCAAATCCACATTGCTTGGCAAAGTCTTTTGAATAGCAAAGCTTTGAACAAGATTAGCATGATCATCTAAAAAATCATTAAGAATAACTTGAACAAGTTTTCTTTCCTTAATGCTCTCATCAATACATGCTAGCTCATCATTGAATGCTTTAACTCTCAATACAAAAGCATGAGTACTCTCTACCTTATTTTGCAAAATTTGAAAGATTTGTCTTCTTATAGTCAACACTCTAGATATGGACTTGGATTCATAAAGCTTCTTCAAAGATTCCCAAGCCTCTCGAGATGAAACCCATCTCCTTGAGTAGCTCATTGGTAACATTCATCTTGATCATGTGTAGAGCTTTCTTAGCCCTCTTCTCATACCTCACTTGATCTTGAGGTGCTTGAGGCCTCTCCTCCACACCTGCAACAATCTCCATCAACTCATTCATCTCCAATAAGAACTCCATCCTCACCTTCCAGGTAGAATAGTTGATTGAGGTGAGCCTATCATTGCTCTCCAACATAAAGCCTCCACTTGTAGCCATGTTGAAGTGATCTGATCTTCTTTTTCAACTTGTTCCAATGCTCAAAGCACTCTTTTAAATGTCAACAAATGACCTCAAGAAGAAATCACAAAGATATGGAACCTCTCAATTCTCTTCTAGCACTATAACTAGCAAATCAACACATAGAATGAAGAATTCTTGATCAACCTATGATCTATCCTCAATCTAGTGAATCTTGCCACCCAACAACAATGGACCCTATGAATCAACCCATACTTGTTGTACCCTTGCAAGAAATCCAGAGGGCACCTTGACTCAAGATGCCAAAATACGAGGATTGACATATCCTATCAGATTCTTCCAAATCTACAAAAAAACGTGCAAAATCTATGATGAATAGACTCCTAAGGAGAAATTAAACTCCTCCCTATGTCATTAGTAGTTGTAGCCCAAGACTAGTTCTTCAACCAATCTGTCGAGGAAAAAGCCACATGGGAAGGGGTTAAAGCGGCTCTCTCGCTTCAAACCAAGGAAGTTAGTGGAAGACCCATTTATCCTATTGAGCAAAATCAAAATGAGAAAACAATAAAGGATCCAGGACTATATAGAACACTTCAAGCATCTACGACACGAGTGCAACACAGTCTTGACTCTTGATCATGTGATTCCTAGCTGGGTTACCACAAAGCATCAGAAGAGAGCTTAAGCGCCGGGAGCAGTACGCTACGTTGCATGAAGCCATGGAAGATGCCATCAAAGAAGAAGATGAAGACTCAGATGGTTATTCAAGTCCAATAGTCCATCATCCGACTCCCTCGATAGCATCAACCTCAACCACTTTCAACATTGCAAACAATCTGCTAATGGAGCAGATTACAAAACTCCACAAACATTAGATGGAACAATTGATAGCCCTATTTGATAAAAAATTAAAAACTTTTGAAAGTGCTGTAGCATCATTTTCTAATGTGCCTGATCAAAATTAGCTATAGTATCCACGACGAGAGAATGTAAGGTGTCCAATTTGTACACAAAACCATATAGCCAACGAGTATCCAATTTTGAAGCAAAATCTCAAACTGACACATCGGTATTGCCATTTGTGCAATGCATTATCGCACGAAACAACATTTGGTCCATTTAACCCTCGGATTATTCACCAAAAGAGGAATCACTACCAGACCTCTTATCATTATCATCAAGGGGAACCTAATGCGGCACCATGGTTTGGAGCTCCAATGAACCAACAACACATGGCATTACCTGCACCACCAGAGCCAACTACCAATCAAGTGGCCCAAGTGAACTGACGGCAACGGAACACGATGTTCCACCCCAACCTGAGCAATGGTAGTGGATGGACCGGATGAGTCATATGTAGACCCAACCATCAACAAATACTTTGTGACATATGCTGCCCAACCTCAATGCCAAGATGGAGGAATTTACGACTGTTATGAATGTGGAGAAGGGCATAGAATCGTCGAATGTCCCCACAAGGGCATATACATACCCTTCTACTGAGAATGCGGACATGGGCATTGTTACAAGAATTTCCCATTAAGACTTGGAGAAAGTCAACCATTGAACCTGATTATAATGCAAACAATAGTAGCTCCAAGGCGAGTTCCACAGAAGTCTTCAATTTCCCATGTTCTTGTGCTAGTTGTTACGTGAGCCCAGAGACGGAAGGGAGTAGTACCATCACCACCATTCTCAGTATCACTGGTAGATGATCAACCTTTAGCCACAAGACTGTATCCGAATGCCAAGAAAGAAGGACAACAATATCAGTCAATACACCATTTGATACAAGAATCCCATGTAGAGAAAGTTACACAAGAAAAGAAAAAACTTGCAGAAGAACCTCAAGCTACAAAAGTTCCAACACAACAACAGGCTCACCATGGAGAGCAGATCTTAACGACTATTTACATCATCAAGAAGTACCATTCCAGATGGGAGAGCCTAAGGTCCCACAAACAAAACTGCTCACCAGTCTATTGGCTAGCGAAATGAACTCATCCTTCAGAGTCGCCCAAGGCAAGCCAATGGGGGTCATTACGACTCTCAATCTGATATTGTGCATTGGACGAAAGCATTAGCCATAGTGAATGTATGGTTGGGCATGCATGTCATCTTGATTTAGATATGGAACCCAACACATCCTCACCAAAATGATACACCCTAGACACGTCTATAACTTACGGGGTGAACATAATCAATGTGGCATGGTTAGTAGCCGAACCAATTCTTGAAGTAGTTGAAGATGAATTGGTACCTTGGCAACATGTATTTTCATACAACGAAGAAGTTGAGCTGACAGATGAACATATTCTACAACACATGGATCTTGATCGATTTGGAATAAGAAAGATGCCAGCTCAACTTCCTTAAAAGTCGCCAATAGCTAGAGTTTCCAAGGTGGAACTACACATATTGCTAAGAAAAATCAAATAAAACAACGCTAGAATCAGGTGATCCGTTGGAGTGATCTACTAGAAGAAGCAGTAACAACGGTGGATGTGGATATTAACAATCGTGAAGCAAATATCAACCAGTTTTCTAGAAGGACAAAAAGGATGTAGCCAATATTACAAATAGAAAGGGCAAAAAGAAAGTATTAGATTCTTTGAAATCCATCCAAACACAATGTCATCATCTCAGATGATTGAAGGTCAGTAGCTTACTAGTTATGCTAAAATCAATCTATTGAAGGAAGAATCTAGCCTCTGATAATGCAGATCAGATTTGATTTAGCCCTCCCAAGATCTTCAGAGAACTCTCACAAGACAGTCAAATCAGCTTCTAAAATCTCGTTGACTTCTTTGGGATTTTAGAAAACTTTGAAGAAGGTCCAATGAACCAACAACACATGGCATTACCTGCACCACCAGAGCCAACTAACAATCAAGTGGCCGAAGTGAACTGACGGCAGCGGAACACGATGTTCCACCCCAACCTGGGCAATGGTAGTGGATGGACCGGATGAGTCATATGTAGACCCAACCATCAACAAATACTTTGTGACATATGCTGCCCAACCTCAATGCCAAGATGGAGGAATTTACGACTGTTATGAATGTGGAGAAGGGCATAGAATCGTCGAATGTCCCCACAAGGGCAAATACACACCCTTCTACTGAGAATGCGGACACGGGCATTGTTACAAGAATTTCCCATTAAGACTTGGAGAAAGTCAACCATTGAACCTGATTATAATGCAAACAATAGTAGCTCCAAGGCGAGTTCCACAAAAATCTTTAATTTTCCATGTTCTTGTGCTAGTTGTTACGTGAGCCCAGAGACAGAAGGGAGTAGTACCATCACCACCATTCTCAGTATCATTGGTAGATGATCAACCTTTAGCCACAAGACTATATCCGAATCCCAAGAAAGAAGGATAACAATATCAGTCAATACACCATTTGATACAAGAATCCCATGTAGAGAAAGTTGCACAAGAAAAGAAAAAACTTGCAGAAGAACCTCAAGCTACAAAAGTTCCAACACAACAACAGGCTCACCATGGAGAGCAGATCTTAACGACTATTTACATCATCAAGAAGTACCATTCCAGATGGGAGAGCCTAAGGTCCCACAAACAAAACTGCTCACCAGTCTATTGGCTAGCGAAATGAACTCATCCTTCAGAGTCGCCCAAGGCAAGCCAATGGGGGTCATTACGACTCTCAATCTGATATTGTGCATTGGACGAAAGCATTAGCCATAGTGAATGTATGGTTGGGCATGCATGTCATCCTGATTCAGATATGGAACCCAACACATCCTCACCAAAATGATACACCCTAGACACGTCTATAACTTACGGGGTGAACATAATCAATGTGGATTGGTTAGTAGCCGAACCAATTCTTGAAGTAGTTGAAGATGAATTGGTACCCTGGCAACATGTATTTTCATACAACGAAGAAGTTGAGCTGACAGATGAACATATTCTACAACACATGGATCTTGATCGATTTGGAATAAGAAAGATGCCAGCTCAACTTCCTTAAAAGTCGCCAATAGCTAGAGTTTCCAAGGTGGAACTACACATATTGCTAAGAAAAATGAAATAAAACAATGCTAGAATCAGGTGATCCGTTGGAGTGATCTACTAGAAGAAGCAGTAACAACGGTGGATGTGGATATTAACAATCGTGAAGCAAATATCAACCAGTTTTCTAGAAGGACAAAAAGGATGTAGCCAATATTACAAATAGAAAGGGCAAAAAGAAAGTATTAGATTCTTTGAAATCCATCCAAACACAACGTCATCATATCAGATGACTGAAGGTCAGTAGCTTACTAGTTATGCTAAAATCAATCTATTGAAGGAAGAATCTAGCCTCTGATAATGCAGATCAAATTTGATTTAGCCCTCCCAAGATCTTCAGAGAACTCTCACAGGACAGTCAAATTAGCTTCTAAAATCTCGTTGACTTCTTTGGGATTTTAGAAAACTGTGAAGAAGGTCCAATGAACCAACAACACATGGCATTACCTACACCACCAGAGCCAACTAACAATCAAGTGGCCCAAGTGAACTGACGGCAGCGGAACACGATGTTCCACCCCAACCTGAGCAATGGTAGTGGATGGACCGGATGAGTCATATGTAGACCCAACCATCAACAAATACTTTGTGACATATGCTGCCCAACCTCAATGCCAAGATGGAGGAATTTACGACTGTTATTAATGTGGAGAAGGGCATAGAATCGTCGAATGTCCCCACAAGGGCAATACACACCCTTCTACTGAGAATGCGGACACGGGCATTGTTACAAGAATTTCCCATTAAGACTTGGAGAAAGTCAACCATTGAACCTGATTATAATGCAAACAATAGTAGCTTCAAGGCGCGTTCCACAGAAATCTTCAATTTCCCATGTTCTTGTGCTAGTTGTTACGTGAGCCCAGAGACGGAAGGGAGTAGTACCATCACCACCATTCTCAATATCACTGGTAGATGATCAACCTTTAGCCACAAGACTATATGCGAATGCCAAGAAAGAAGGACAACAATATCAGTCAATACACCATTTGATACAAGAATCCCATGTAGAGAAAGTTGCACAAGAAAAGAAAAAACTTGCAGAAGAACCTCAAGCTACAAAAGTTCCAACACAACAACAGGCTCACCATGGAGAGCAGATCTTAACGACTATTTACATCATCAAGAAGTACCATTCTAGATGGGAGAGCCTAAGGTCCCACAAACAAAACTGCTCACCAATCTATTGGCTAGCGAAATGAACTCATCCTTCAGAGTCGCCCAAGGCAAGCCAATGGGGGTCATTACGACTCTCAATCTGATATTGTGCATTGGACGAAAGCATTAGCCATAGTGAATGTATGGTTGGGCATGCATGTCATCTTGATTCAGATATGGAACCCAACACATCCTCACCAAAATGATACACCCTAGACACGTCTATAACTTACGGGGTGAACATAATCAATGTGGCATGGTTAGTAGCCGAACCAATTCTTGAAGTAGTTGAAGATGAATTGGTACCCTGGCAACATGTATTTTCATACAACGAAGAAGTTGAGCTGACAGATGAACATATTCTACAACACATGGATCTTGATCGATTTGGAATAAGAAAGATGCCAGCTCAACTTCCTTAAAAGTCGCCAATAGCTAGAGTTTCCAAGGTGGAACTACACATATTGCTAAGAAAAATCAAATAAAACAACGCTAGAATTAGGTGATCCGTTGGAGTGATCTACTAGAAGAAGCAGTAACAACGGTGGATGTGGATATTAACAATCGTGAAGCAAATATCAACCAGTTTTCTAGAAGGACAAAAAGGATGTAGCCAATATTACAAATAGAAAGGGCAAAAAGAAAATATTAGATTCTTTGAAATCCATCCAAACACAACGTCATCATCTCAGATGATTGAAGGTCAGTAGCTTACTAGTTATGCTAAAATCAATCTATTGAAGGAAGAATCTAGCCTCTGATAATGCAGATCAGATTTGATTTAGCCTTTCCAAGATCTTCAGAGAACTCTCACAGGACAGTCAAATCAGCTTCTAAAATCTCGCTGACTTCTTTGGGATTTTAGAAAACTGTGAAGAAGGTCCAATGAACCAACAACACATGGCATTACCTGCACCACCAGAGCCAACTAACAATCAAGTGGCCCAAGTGAACTGACGGCAGCGGAACACGATGTTCCACCCCAACCTGAGCAATGGTAGTGGATGGACCGGATGAGTTATATGTAGACCCAACCATCAACAAATACTTTGTGACATATGCTGCCCAACCTCAATGCCAAGATGGAGGAATTTACGACTGTTATGAATGTGGAGAAGGGCATAGAATCGTCGAATGTCCCCACAAGGGCATATACACACCCTTCTACTGAGAATGCGGACACGGGCATTGTTACAAGAATTTACCATTAAGACTTGGAGAAAGTCAGCCATTGAACCTGATTATAATGCAAACAATAGTAGCTCCAAGGCGAGTTCCACAGAAATCTTCAATTTCCCATGTTCTTGTGCTAGTTGTTACGTGAGCCTAGAGACGGAAGGGAGTAGTACCATCATCACCATTCTCAATATCACTGGTAGATGATCAACCTTTAGCCACAAGACTATATCCGAATGCCAAGAAAGAAGGACAACAATATCAGTCAATACACCATTTGATACAAGAATCCCATGTAGAGAAAGTTGCACAAGAAAAGAAAAAACTTGCAGAAGAACCTCAAGCTACAAAAGTTCCAACACAACAACAGGCTCACCATGGAGAGCAGATCTTAACGACTATTTACATCATCAAGAAGTACCATTCCAGATGGGAGAGCCTAAGGTCCCACAAACAAAACTGCTCACCAGTCTATTGGCTAGCGAAATGAACTCATCCTTCAGAGTCGCCCAAGGCAAGCCAATGGGGGTCATTACGACTCTCAATCTGATATTGTGCATTGGACGAAAGCATTAGCCATAAGATCTTCAGAGAACTCCCACAGGACAGTCAAATCAGCTTCTAAAATCTCGCTGACTTCTTTGGGATTTTAGAAAACTGTGAAGAAGGTATGGAACTGAGCAGTGGAAAGTGCACTTCCATAAAACACACTTTAATTTCTCTCTATATAAGCAAGAAATTTGAGTCATTTGTGACTTTACACAACGAATCTCTTCTTTGACTGTGAAGAAGGTATGACTTTGGTATGGAACTGAGCAGTGGAAAGTGCACTTCCATAAAACACACTTTAATTTCTCTCTATATAAGCAAGAAATTTGAGTCATTTGTGACTTTACACAACAAAGCTCTTGTCGAATTTTCAATCAAATTTCCAACTATCTCCCAAACTTTATACACACCATCCTCAACACTTTCTACCACCTATTCCAACTTCATTTCCACTTGTTCCACCTTTATCCCGTCAAAATCCACTGTTTTTCTCCTTTTTGAGCCTTTTTCGTCTTTTCTTGATCTTTTACCCACTTTTTTCACCCCAAACCTTACATGATCTCCCAACCTCACCAAGCTACAGTTCACCAACATCCCCATCAACATGGCCTCTTCCACCAACTCCGACAATCAACCATCATGCCCATCCGATGAAATTGATACCACCACAACACTTTCTACCACTATCTCTGCCACATCTTCTGCACCAACTCCTTTGCCTATTGCCCCAATCCCTTCCATTGTTGTACTTGCCACGCCCACTCCTTCCATCACCATTGTGTTCTCCATCTCTCTCTCCTCCCTTGATTCTTCTGTTTCCACTCCCCCCATCGCCATCAACCCCCAAGATTCTCAGTTATCTCTCAACACCCTTGCTTTTATGAACATTCTCAATCTGTCACCCCCCGCATCTCCTTCTATCCTCAACACAACCCTCCAGTTCCCCATTCCTCCCGTTATTCCATCATTCAAACAAACCATCTCTCTTCCTCTTCACAACTCCGTCCCTTCATCTAATTCCTCCATTAATCCATCCATCCAAAATGTCGAGTCTAACATATCATTGGATGATGACGCATTCCATCAAACACATGCTAACTCCACCGCACTTGAGGGGATGGTGCGACATAGGAAATTTTAATCAAAGATGGCGACGACGATGATACAACACCATGGGCAACATCTCAACCAGCCCCAGTAAGTAGCACCACCTCGCCGTGTGCCACACGATGTCATCTCGTCCTACTAGCACTTGGGCACTTTGCTCCAGGGGTTGGTGGCGGCAAAATCTTCATTGGACGGCCAGGTGGTAGAGTTGACAACTAGCAACGCAAGGTTACGTGCGGAGCTCTCCCAACTCTAGTAGGACCTACAGATCGCACAATAGCACAAGCAAGCCGAGAAGGACCAGGTCCTGAAGCTAAAGAAGAACTAGGCCAACCTCCAGGATTACATAAGCGCCCTCTTCAAATCAGTGATGGACGCAACAAATAAGGTCCAAAAAGCTTAGCAGGCAACAAATCAGTAGCTAACCCCGCTCTAGGCCTAGCTATCAGTGGCCAACAACAAAAATCAATGCCTGGGAGTGGAGGTCTAAGCCCTCCAAAGGGAGAAGACATAATGATTAGCCCAGCCACTGCCCACCAACCGACTGCTCACCCAACATGAGGAAGACTTTCTGACCCAGCAAGTGCAGCTTTTCAAACAAACACTGGTGGACTACCAAGCGACCTTTGACGGGTATCGCCTTTAGGCGCATAACTGGTTATTTCAGGCTAAGGTAGCTGTCAAAGAGTGGCAACAAACGTAGTCCAGCAGCCACAACCGACCCTAGTGGTAATTCCACCACCACCCACACTAGTAGCTGCTCAGACAAGCACAAGCCAGGATCAAGGATCTGACGCAGCAGAATTGGCAGACTAGGGACAAGATCAAGGCCATGATACAGACCAAGAGATATGGCCAGGACAGAGTCCTGCCAGATCAACAGAGGAGCAACAAGCATCAACCTCCCAGGGCGCTCATTCCATTTTAGCCAGTCGAGCATTCCGCCGACCAAAGAACATGGAGGAAGAAATTGATGAGCTTCTGGTCCAATTTTTCCACGAATCCTCACGCGACAGATGGCAGATATCTTTTGCTGCCAAGGACATAAAGGACAGATATCGTGAATTCCTGCACTGGCACCACAACCTACTTGGCGACAACACATTTTCGAGAAAACTCCATCGGCCATCGGAGAGTATGTGACTAGCCCGAGGTAGTTGCAGATCAATCCCCATTACGTCCCCATTCCTTGACGACACAAATGGGCGCAATGCAGGACACCTTTGGACCTGATCAACATTCAAATTTGAAACTGGCCAAAGATTCACTCTGAGAAGGGGTGGGGCACAGACGTAAGACGCCAAACAGGCTCTAGTCCAATTTTGGAAGCAGTATCGAAAGTTCCCAGATCCCACAGTTCACACGGCCACTGCATTCGCCCGCGACCTTGAGTTTTTGTTGCGGATCCCCACCAAATGGGACAATTTTTTACCGCCATTATGTTTTTATCCCAATCAAGCCCCGACATCGGATAAAGTTGAAGACCAACTTCTAGTGGCCAAAGTGTACTGTAGAGCGGCAATGCTCGGCCCTCGGCCAAACAAATTTCAAACCCGGATAGCCCAATTTTGGTTGGAAGGCGTCTATAAGGTCTTCTTTCCATCGAAGGACGAGCAAAGCCTTGAGCAAGTCGAATTTATTGAGGAAGTCACCGGCTATCTAATAAGGCACCGCCGAGAAACCCGAGGCCCGTACTAGCGCCATAGTGCCAAGGGACTGGCACCACTTTAAGTCGGAGGCCCTGTTGAGGGTATTTTTTGTAAATAATAAAATTAGCCGAAAATAGAAAATAAGTCGTGAGGCCATGGCATCCTGCGTGCGTAAGCCCATAGCCCACTGAGCACTTGAAAAATACCGTATCTTAAATAAACTAGACATGGGCCATGTAAAAAAATAATATAAAAGGGCCCAAAGTCTAAGTTAAATAAGTTTTGTAAAGTTATAATAAGAAGTCAAAGTCAAAATGGTGGTAGGTGGGGTGTGCTTCCTTGCGCACCATAGATTGGAATGTGTTTCATTTGAAGGGTTAGGATTTCAATCCTCCCTTCCTTGAAGTAACCAATAGGAACCAAGGGGCAAGGGCCTCCCCAAGAATAAAAAGGCACCTCTTGTACATCATTTTCCATGCTAATTGAGAGGAGTAAACTCTACCATTTTGAGCACTCAAGCATCTTGAAATGCTATTGCCTTCTTGTCTAATGCTTTTGTTTAGAGTTGCTATTTCTTTAACGGTGAATGTTCTTAATGCTTTTACATTAGAATGAGGGCATTAGCACTTGAGCTATCTCTCTCTCTCTCTCTCTCTCTCTCTCTCTCTCTCTCTCTCTCTCTCTCTCTCTCTCTCTCTCTCTCTCTCTCTCTCTCTCTCTCTCTCTCTCTCTCTCTCTCTCTCTCTCTCTCTCTCCTTTCACTTATACTATGGATGTTGTGTGTGGTTAGAGTTAGTTGGGGTTAGTGTTATGTTAGTGTGGTTAGAAAAGCAACAAA
Source organism: Diphasiastrum complanatum (assembly GCA_029204225.1). Classification (NCBI taxonomy): domain Eukaryota; kingdom Viridiplantae; phylum Streptophyta; class Lycopodiopsida; order Lycopodiales; family Lycopodiaceae; genus Diphasiastrum; species Diphasiastrum complanatum. The sequence continues at coordinate 98,073 of MU831652.1, forward strand.
AGTAGCCAACTTGATATAGTTAGAGTCATATCCTAGTGGAACTAACCCTTTTGACAAGCAGAGGGTGGCTCGCGCTAAACTACGATCTAACAAGTACAAACAAGGGTGCTTTGAGTTAGCACCATGAGAAACATTAAACATATATTTCATAACGTCTTCTTCGTACTCAATGTCGGTCGATAAGTTGTTCACCTGCATTCGGATTTGCATCTTGAATCGTCATGTTGCAGGGCATGGGTAGTCGATAGTTAGCTTATGACTTTTCCCTTGTTATTTAGGTCTATAAATTGATCCTCGATCAAGGTGACAACTCTGTTGAAGAATGCTTTTACAATGTCAAGATTATATAGCTTATAAGCTTTGTTGAAAGAAGCATAACAAATAAAGACAAATCTTTCCAAACTTCAAAAGGTGTCTTGTCCGAGAGGCCTTTGGTCCACGCATCGGTGTTGAATGTAAGCTATAGTAGACACAGCTTCAGCCCAAAGCTTCAGTAGTGATGCATGAGCGAGCATGCACTTAGCCGATTCAACCAAGGTTGTTGACCAAGGTTAGATTCTTAAGCAAAACCTATTTCAAGACATCCAGCTGGTACTTGCCACCATCCCACCACACAAAACCGTGCAAGTTAGCACAGTGAGAAAGGCGGGTGTCAACGCTTGAATGTCAGTTGTTATCCATGTACAAAATAGGTTTAGCAACTTAACAACTTACAGTATTTAATGAAATAATATATTCTAGTCTTCCCTACGTAAAGTGACAATAGCGATAGGCCACACCATATCCTTACGATATAAGGGCATGGTGGATACCGTTCCCTTCCCAACAACTTTAGTTCCCAGTTTATAGCCAATTTTGACTGTTGGATAATGCACAATAGTACCCTTTTGGTATTATTATTACTTTGTTATCCTTGAAGACTCCAATCGAGATGTTTGACTTATAAAACTGACTGGTACTAGACTGAGACTTTGGAGCCCCAAACATATTATAAGATGTGTTGATTGTAGTCGTCCCTTGTTTTTGGTACATTTTTGTTGTTGAAGGGTATTTTTGTTCATGGATCAAAGCTAGTTGCATTGTTGAATACAAACTTGTACATCTAGCTGCTTCCACATTAGCTCCAATTTGAGGTTGTAACCCATGTATATATCGATGTAAATGTGCACTTTCGTCCAATTTGACCTTAAGTGTCAATTGCCAAAATTCATGATTATAATCTTGGACTGAGCCCATTTGCTGAACTGAGCACCAACGCTGAAAGAACATTTTCTAACTTTCTTCCACCAAACATAAGCTGGACCCTCGAAGTGTAGTGAAGCATAAGCAATCTTTGCTTGATCCGTCCTTGGAAATAATTGGAAATATTTATCCAATTTGTGTAGCCATTCTTCCACATCTATAGTATCGGTGTTTCCACTAAAGTTAGGCATGAAGATTTTATCTTTAAAATCATTACCATCCCTCTTAAACCCCTGATTCTTTTGAGCATGATCTATAATACTCATATGAGTATTAAAGTTTACAGCATTCCAATAATGAGATGGCAATTTGTTGTACGACTCGAGCTCTTGTAGTACCCGTTGTTGTGGATCTTGAGTAGCCACACCCGCAAGAAGAAGTCTAGAAGCTTGAAGTGGGAAATCGTTTGGTGTTGGAATAGTTGGTTGCAACCAGATAGGTTGATCATCACATACTTGTTGCTTTCCCTTATTGTTTCGCAAAGTCTCCAAATGATCATAACTACCTTGACCCGGAATTTCGGATGTTGAAGCATTCAAGAATGATGAAGGATTCACACCTTGATGAACACCTTGTTTTTGTAGAGTAGTACTCATCACATATTCAAAACGTGACATCATCAACTCTATCATTTTCTCCCAATGCCGCTTCGAGCTTTCCTACATATGTTGCCATGTTTGCTTAGTAGTGCCTTGTATAGCAGTTAGCACTTTGGTTAATATTTCTTTCATTCCAGTTGGATTTTTCGTAGCAGGAATGTCTTCAATATTACTCGTTCTTTTCGGTGCCATTTAATTGAACTCAATGTAATGACCACTTTTTTTTTTTTTAAATGAAGTATAAAATGGAAACAAGTTAAAGAAAAAGAGGTTCTTAAAAAATTTAAAAACAATCGCAAGTAAAGATAACGAAATGATGACTATTGTACTCGGCGCAGTGAACTGAACAATTTTTGTTTTTACATCACCGAATTCCGAGTTCAAATGAAGAAGATATAGAATTTCAAATTAATGTAAAATAGACAACTTAGATATAAGGCCTATTTTTAAAAAAATTACAAATTGAATTTTATAACATTTGGATTCCATGAAACATTGGTGTGCTCGTAACAGATAAGTAAGAACCATGAAAAATTATGGAAATTAACAGCAATTTTTTTTTCTTCGGGCACGTTGATGGGGAGGGAGAGAATATTTAGAGAATATTATACATGGAATATGCTATAGAATATTCGAAGCAAGAGGGATTCGCAAAGGAATTTGTGAGGGGAGGGGAAAAAAATCGCCCCGGGGGGGGGGGAGTTGGTGGTGGCGAGAGAATTCGTGAGGGTATTCATGAGATCACGAATTGGTATTCGCGAGGGGAGGAGAGCGCGGTTGCTAGGGGAAGTATTCGCAAGTGGATTCGCAAGAGAAACTCGCCAATCAGATAGGTACGATTCGCCAACCAGAGAATTCGCAAGAGGATTCGTGAAGAATTTGTGAAGGAATTCGTGAGAATTCGTGAGAGGATTCTTACCTTAGTTGTGCTTGAGATCAGATCAGATATTTCTTTGTTAAAGATCGAAATATGAATGCGTAGTTATCTGTGGGTTAAAGTAGAGGTGACATGTGCGCTCTGACTGCCAATCGATCCAATATCAAGTTGGGCGCATTTCTTACAAGCAAGATTACTTAAATGTTAACGGTTGAGGGCTGCTCAGAATCGTCCTGTTGCACACCACAAGCGGGGTCGAATTTGAGAGTGAGGAAATCGTGTGAGGGTTAGGTTTAAGGCCCGTTAGGTTTAGGGCGCGGTGTGAGGGTTATTTTTTTTAAGTATATCTGGCAAAAACTTCAAAATGAAAATTTTGAAATTTTTTCCCAAAGGAACGAAACTTCAACAATGAAGGGTTGAAGTGCTTCTCTCAGAGAAATTCACCAAAATCTAAAATTATACCTCCTTCACAAGAATTGCCATATCTCCCTCAATTTCCAACCAAATTGGCTGCAAATTGGCTCAAATTCAAGCTAAGAGTGAGATCTACAATCCTATAGAAATACAATTCAGCCAAAGGTACAGCTATAATGGCGGAAAACAGACTGCAAAAACTTAACTAGCTAAAATTGGAATGAAAACACTAAAATGGCCATAACTTGGTCATTATAGCTCCAAATTAGAAAATCTCAGTACCTCCAAAAAGCTAAAAGAGAGATCTACTGATCTCCAATAAGAAACTACACAGAAATTTAAGATTAAATGGTCAAAAATTGAATCAGAACTTGCTGGAAATTGAAAAATCAAGAAAACTAGAACAAGAAACTCTACCAAACTTAACAAAATCCACCAAATCTGATAGGGAAAGGATCTAATGCTCTGATACCAAAATTGTCATGTGCCAATCTTAGCATTCAAACATCTAATCCATTCATTAAACATCAAAATATCATGACAATGCAAGAAATCAAGAAACTAGTCAAAATTCAAGAAACTAACTAAATGTAGCCAAACTTCACCAAAATGGGTAAAGATAGAATCCATTATTCATTATTATTGATCATTCACAAGATTAGGCCTGAAACTAGAGCATGATCATAGCTCTCATATGATTGTAGGCACATGAACCATCAATACTATCAAGAAAGCTCTCAAAGAAAAGCTTCAAAGATCACCAAAAGTTCAAAAATCATAAAAGTAGAATAGCCTCCAAATTAGCATGACCTCCTCTATTTATAGTGGGCCTTTTGTGCCTCTAATTACATTTGGAGCCTTATTACCTCAATTTGGGCCTTACAACCATTATAATGGTCCCCACCAATACAAATGTGGTGTGGTTGTTTGTGCCTTTTTATTAACTATTCTAATGACTAGTTCTAGACTAGTTTAGCTCCATGGCTATTTTTGGTAATTCATTAGTGAGCTCATGGGCCAATTACATACAGCACATGACACATTTTTTAGATATGACCATTCGTATAGATACTACCATTCGTGTAGATATGATCATTTTTTGCACTTGTAAACTAGCACCTGAATAACGTTTTGCAACACTAACCTGAATAGCTATCATGAGAAAATCATGTGAGGAAGTCATGGTTGTCACAAAATTCGTCTCCTTTGAAGAATGGATATCAACAAGTTCGAGTCTATTTATTGCCATAATTTTCCAAAGATGATATAATCAAAAGCAATGACATATGCACGTACTTAGATTTGGAACAAAACTGCTTCTTAAACTAGTTTAAACATCATAGCATCATATGTGTGCTACCATTACTCCTAAACATAACGATGTTCGCCATACACATACCTGTATCGGAGTGTATTCCGAATCAAAAGGGATAGAGGTGCAATCTATAAGCCGTTGTAAAGAAAGAGACATATTTCACTTGTCGTGTAAGTCTGCATTTGATTCATGACAAATTGTTAGAGCTATATTGATTGAGAGCAAATTTTCATTTTGAGGATGTTTATAATTTGTTAGCTTGCATTTAGGCATCAAGGTTTTTACATAATAGAGGTAGATTTGCACTTTTAGGATTAGAATTTTTGTGAATTTCATTATTGTGATTGGATTTTTTGCATGTAATCACCCAAGATTGATGAGAAAGGAAGAAGAGATAGTACTTCATTGCTAAGATCCAGTTGGAATCACAAAGAAAAATAGAAAATCGCTCGTTTTTGGCATTTGGAGACAAAAGAGGGCAAAATTGTTATCATACTTTGATAACTTTTAGTTGCTTTGCAACCAACCTTCACCAATTTGCAAGCATAATCGCCCTAATGTAGTGAAGGTATAGTTTGAACGATGGAGGTTACTTTCCAGCAATTTTTCAAAACCTTAAATATAACAAGAAAAAAGACTAACTAAATCTCTAAAATGAAGAGATATTTCAAATGAGCTCTCGGCTGCTCTACTGGAGTGAGATTTGATATAGATCTATTTATAGAGAACTAGATGAAGGTTAGTTCAAAAATAGAAGATAAAATTAAAGTTGTTTGAAATTTTGATTATTTTTTTGTGAAGGAAATCAATTTATGTTTACAAATATGTCAGTATCTCTCTATTAACCTTAGCCCACAACCCTCACTAGTCTTTTTGAACCTTCCAAATATAGTATTTTATCATTAGTGAGTCAAGTGAAGGTTAGTTCCATTAGATTTTTTTTTTCAAGTGAAGGTTATTTATAAAATATATATATATATTCTGAACCCTTGCGAAGTTGAAAAATCTTGTCTTTCAATAAGAATCTTATTATAGTGGGATCTACCTTCAGGGGGATCTACCTTATAGTGGGCGAATGTTAGTTTTGCTGGATTTGTCAAAAATAGCCATTTTAGTGATTTTTCACCCAAATAGTAGGAAAGAACCCTCGCCTAGGGAACCTTTGTCGGTGCAATTATTAAATTTTGATTAATTTGATTTAGCTACTAGCAGTTCTATGAAAGTTTTTGAGTTGTGACGACACTACTATAGCAGTTTTTCCAATTTAGAGTGTCGATCTAGTTGATATAAGATTGATTTCCAAAATCATATCATGTTATCATCATGAATTGGTCCCAGATCAAATCAAATTTATAGAATCACTCCTTGAATAGCCCATATTTATATCATTTGAACAAATAGAATTCACAAGTCGACTAATTATCCAAAACTTTTATCATCTAATTTTTTTTTTAATGATTGAAGGTGATGAAGATGTGAATTACAATTTTCACATCAAATTATTAGACGAACATGTTGGAATTCGTTGGTCTAGAATCACTCTATTCTCCACGATTGGAATGCGTAGTTTGTCAGATTCAGATGATGATTTTTTCTGAAGCTCAGATGGAGTTGTTTTGTGCGGGCGAAGCTCCTGCTTTATTCCATGATCAATCATCTTTTGAACTATGAACTGCTACTGCATATCTGATATTAAATCTATGAACAACAGATAATGTTTAATCAAATAAACTGAGAAATAGCAGAAGTATATCTACTGCTAGCAAGCATCACAATTCATTCACAGATTACGGACACGATAGAGCAGAGTGCTACAACTTGTCCATATTATCAAAATCAAGTATACAACAATAATTCTTTTGAGTGAACTCAATTTTCCAGATCAGCACATCGGTGCAAGAGAGGTGTTCTCTCTTGCGAGTAAGACTAGCTACTGCTAATTCTTTGTATCTTGTAACTAGCTAATGCTCGTTACTTCTCATAATTTTCTCTTCTCATGATGATCCAATATATATATCATACCAAGTGAGATTACAAGATTAATTTACCGATTATTACAAGAGAGGTTTAAGTTAAACATCGGTTAACCATGTCTCTCTCCTGTACGTCACTTTACGACTGAGCTTGAAGATTCAAATCTTCATGCTTGTCGAACTGAGGTCTTGAGAGTTCATCCATGTTCGATAATGTGTCCTGATCTTTTGTTTGCATTCAGGCTCTCGTTGGTGCCCGATCTGTTGTTTTCAACTGTCATGGCTTGGTAAGACGATTTGTCGCCCTTACCCGATATGTTGTCCTTCGGTGTCGGTCACTTCGGTGACTTCAAGCATGTTGCGTACTTCGGCTAAGTCGCAAAAAGTGCGAGAAATGCGAAGGTCTTTACAAAATTGATACTAAGTTAAAATAGGCTAACTGTCGACTTTTTCGAAAATATGCGAAAAAAGTGAACTGAGTGACAAAACAATTCAAAAATGCAGACTGTGCAAAATCTAGTTCAAAATATGCAACAGTCTAAAAAAGCAAGGAAAAATGCTAAAGTTTTAAAATAGAAACTTAAGATTTTTTCAGAAAACCTTTAGTTAAAAATACCAAAATATAATAGAGTCACAGATCTAATTAGATTTCTCAAGAATTATACAGAATCTTGTGAGATCTATGGTGAAGCTAATCTAGAGAAAAAAGCTCAAGTTATTTTCAATAGCACTTATGGGAGTTGCACAAGATTGGTTTTATAATCAAGCTCCAAAAGATATATTGATTGAAAAATTATTAAAATTGCCTTGATCATGCACTTTAAGCCAAGGAAGTTCCTTTATGATCTTTTCTTGTTGTTGAGTAAGATCGAAATGGGAAATAAGAAGATGGTTCAAGATTATATTGCATGTATCAAACATCTCAGATCAGAATGCAATCCACATCCCACTATTGATGAGGCTATGATCATGTGGCTCTTAGTAGGATTGCCAAAAGTCTATGCTCCAAGTACCCACTTTGCAACTGAAAAATCTTTGGTAAAAGTTCGAATCGTCCACAATCACAAACAATTTTTTGAATACTTCCATGAATTCTTCCTATGTGGTGGGTTTGGGTTGCAAATCACGCCACCACGATGAAGCCTTTTCTCAGAAGAACAACTACGCTCTCAATCTTTTTCTCTTCCAAAATTGCTTGTAGATTGGAATAACTTGTCCACTTCTTTAACCAGTCGTCTACCACCTCTGGCTTCTTCATCTCCCCCAAAAAATGTTCTGGATGAAAGCCCAAATTTGATGAAGACAAAGTCTTAACTTGATTTTAACAATACTCTCATTTGCTGATTCCTCAAATTGTTTCGTTCGTTCATTTCATTAGGTGATTGACTTAATTGTTGGCAAATATGTAAGTAGGTACGCATAGAAACCGTACTTTCAAGACCTGCATTATCATCTGCCATTATTGATTACCTGAAATGGAAAATTGGCTTAAATCAGTCGATAGATCCAAAATCTTCAACTAAAAGTGAAAAAAATTGGACCTTACTGGCTGATTACATTTCAACAAGGTCTTTCACTTCATTAACCTAATTTCGTACAATCAATAAATGATAGATTCAGAACAATTTTGAACTTTCACAGATCACTCAAACAATTTACGAAACTAGGATTTTTTGAATTCCATTCGACATGGACCAAACTATGAAAATTGATTTAAAGCGTCAATCATTCAGTTTCACAGGTTCCTTTCCATTCCGAATTTATTTCGAAACGTCCAGAGCATGCATCAGACTTAAAATACATTGATCTTTCTAAGAAATCAAAAAATTTCTTAATGCATGAAATTACTCTGATCAACCTACTGTACCACCTTGTACCATGCATCCAAACATGCATACAGGTTCATCCAAACATTTTCAACACTGGAAAAGCACTATACTGGTTCACATGCATGCATGCAATCAGTACAGTAAGCCTTGAATTCGTTGAAAATGTACTCACCTCTACAATCTGTGCGAATCTGCTTCAACTTATTGCATGTCTGCTTCTCAGCCCAATTTGTATACTCAACAAATTTCTCGAAAGTTTCAAATTGTACATATAAAGTATATATACAGCGAACTTGTTGAAGTTATCAATAAACGTAATGAAGTACTTTGCAACACCCAACTACAATACTCTGAATGGTCCACAAATATTTGAATGCACAATTTCAAGTACCTTAGTTGCTTTATAAACATCCTTACTGGAAGGTGTTCTAGTCATCTTGCCTTTAAGACAAGATTCGCAGGTGGTTCAAATATCTCTACTTTTGATTTCGACTCCTCCAATTCTCTGACTTTTGTTGGCTTGGTACAAGGCTTCCATGTTCATGTGACATAGCCTCTTGTGCCACAGAATATTTGTTGATTTCTGAGTTTGATTCGCTTGTTTGATTCTAGTTCGAATGTTCAAGTGATACAAATTTTCTTCTATGTTGCCTTTAGCAACTAGGTTATCAGAATATCATCGAACAGTTTACAAGAGTTCTTTGTGAAAGTTACTGACATGTCTGTATCGACTATCTTAGCTACAGATAGAAGATCTTTGTCAAGAGTAGGGACATAGAGAACTTCCTCCAGTTTCTTGTCACCCTGATTTGTGTCCAGCCATAGTACACCATTTCCATCACCCACGTGCTTAGAACCATCTCCAAGTATAATGAATCTCGAATAATTCATCTTCTTGTACTCAGACAAAATTTGTTTCGAGGAAACAAAATGTGAGGTGGCTCCCGAATCAAATACTACTTCTCAAATTGAATTTGTTGAACAACATAGATCAGCACTAACATAGGCTACTGAGTTCCTTGTTGTCCTATCTTCTGCTGCTCTGGAGCATTCTGCTTTGTCTTCAACAGAGTTTGAATTTGAAGGTTCGCTTCGATTCTGCTCCTTTTTGTTTCTGGGATTCTGATAACAGTCTACTACTGCATGGCCCGTTTATGACAATGAATGCATTCAATCTTTGGATTTAACCAACAATTATCTTTTGTGTGACCTGATCTTTTGCATCTGTTGCAGATCTTCTTATCACCAGAATTTTTCTGTTGTTTTCTAGATTGTTGATCATTTGTCTTGGACTCATTCTTTTTAGACGACTCCCTCTTAAACTTAGACTTCTTAAAAGATTTATTCTTCTGAGTAAATAGAGCATTTTCATAATCGCCATTGTCGTCATAGCGTTCATGAGCTTCTACTTTCTCTTTAACTCCGTCTATTGCCTTTTGAAGTGTCATTGTCGCATCTTTCGCCAATAAGGTTCGACTTGTGTGGAATGATCTAGGTAGGGCTCGAAGAAAATAACTAAGCTGTTTTTCCTTTGAGATTGCATTTTTTGCGCCAGAATTCTGCAAAGAAATAAACAGGTCTTTTATCTTTCGTACGAATGTGTTCAAGTCTTTGTCGTCCCACTGTAGGTAAGTTAATTGGTCTTCCAAAAACATGATCTGATTACGAGATCGAGTCTCATTCTTGGTTTGCAATTATTCCCATAAATCTTTTGTGTTCGAAATTGATGTATATTGTCATGCATTGAAGACGCAATAATTGCTATAGCTTTGTCATTTCTCAAACTCCATTTTTGAAGTTCTTTGCCAGGAGTAGATATTGGCTTCTCCTCCATTGGTTCTACCCATTGGCAAAGACCTTCGCCCTTCAATATGAGTGAAGTCTTTAATTTCCAAATCAAATAGTTTGAACCTTCTGGATCCAAGATCGTAGTGATCTTAGCTTGAATATTGCCGATTGATGACATCCTCTATTTTCTGAATAACTCCAGTTGCGGCTTATTGATGGATGTATGAAGAATGCTGAGAGGGATACGAAGATACCATCATATCAACTCTGACTGGCTCTGATACCACTATGAGAAATAGTAATTATTCTTCCATAGAGAACACGATGAAAGTCTGAATAAATCAAATTAATATCAGTGTGTTCAATCGGGTTTGTTTATGGTGTATGTATTAATAGAACATTATTTGCCTTGATTGAATATGCGTGCAAAAATAATATGCAAAATTAAGAGACAATTTTAGACAAACAAATACTATTGATCAGAAACAAATTTATAATTCTGAATTTGAATCTGTATACATCTTTTGTTGTCTTATCTCGCTGTTGTGTCTCTGATTGAATGAGTCTGAGAGTCTCTTTAGTGTGAGTGTGTGTGTTTTACAACGAGTAGTGCACATGTATTTACATTGCTACAAGACAGGTCTTTTTGCCTTTTAAATACAGGTCTTTTGGCCTTTTAAATTTTGTAATAGTAGATCTAACCGTTTACAACGGTTGATATTCAAATAGACACTCTGTTTCCACAGTCAAATTATTTTTGTTTGCGAATATTTCGCGACAGTCTGTCTCTTCATTACAACTTTGTGTTTCGCAAATTGTTCACGACACTTGTCTCTTCGCGACATTTTTGTCTTTTGTGAATTGTTCGCGACAGATGACAGTCTTTGAGCTTGAAGAAGAATCCAGAATATTTCACGAATTGTTCGTGACAGTTTGCGACAGGTGAGCTTTGAACAAGATACAGAATATTTTGCCACAAGATTCTATTCATGAATCTTTTGAGCTTCAACAAAAAACCACGAGCTTCAACAAGAAATTGTTTCGTGAATACTTCGCGAATCTTTTGAGTTTCAAGCAAGATAAATTTCACGAATCCTTTGAGGTTGATCACGAATAGAAATGTTTTGAGTTCGTGTTCGTTTCTCATCCTTTGTCAAGTAAACTGCGCACTTTGTTAGTAGAATTGAGATTTGTCTGATCATGTGTTCTACACATCATTCTCAACATATCAAACACGCAAATCGGCCATTTGTCTAAAGCTCATACCTCCAAAGAAGTCTGGGAAATCTTGAGCACCCTGTACGAAGTGCGCGACGTAGTTTCCAAGCTACATCTCATGAGAAAGGTTTTTCTCCCTCAAGATGACCAATGGTGATTCCCTACAAAATCACATCAGCTAGTTCAAGAGCATGCTGAAGCAAATGGCCACTGTCGGATCAATCATAGACGATCAAGACACAGTACTGCTGACACTGCTTTCAAGCTTGCCAAGCTCATATGACAGCTGGGTGATGATCATCACGACACACCCGAAACTGACTCTTTCAAGAGTCATTACAATATTGTCACAGAAAGACACCAGAAGGAACGAAGCCTCCAGTTCTTTGACTGTCGACTCTCACGCCTTATACACCAACAGAAGCTTGACTAAGTAAAAGAAAAAAGTCTTGAAGCAACTCAAGTAAAGCCAAAAGCCAACACATTATCAAGAGCAGTCGAACCAACTGACAAGGAAGAAGCTGTTCTGTAGATACTGCAAGCGAACCAACCACGAGATTCAAGATTGTTGCATACTACAAGCCAAGAACAACAACAAAGGTCAATTGAATCAAATGGCAAATGCAGCTACAGAAGCACCTTAGCCTAACCAAAAAGCGAATCATGATGCATTCATGACTAGCCATCAAGAAGCATCCAACGACAGCTCCTGGTTTCTGTATTTCAGAGCCACACGGCACATGAACAGCCATATCGGTTGTTTCGAGTCCTATACGCTTTTGATATCAAATGATATGTTCACCTGGGCGACAATAGCACACAAGCTATTAGAGGTGAATGTACAGTTAGATTGAACTTTGCAAATGATCAATCCAAACTACTTTCTAATGTCCTACATGCACCAAATCTTTCTACAAATATGCTCTCTGTAAGTAGAATTATAGACCTAGGACATAAAGTAGAATTCGAATATGATCAATGTAAAGTAGTCGATAGGACAGACAAGATCCTAGCACTAAAAAAGAGACATGGATACTTGTATAGATTAACTCATTGATTTTTGTCTCTAGTCAGGCTCTTAATACTTCTGTACAGATCAATAAAAGTTTACTTTGGCATTATAAACTTGGTCATTTGAATTATGCTTCTGTATTACAAATGTCTAAGCAATCTAATGTTCTTGATCTTGACTATCCGAATAGGAAAGTCAAATTACCTGTCTGTCAAGACTGTTTAGTCAGTAAACAGGCTAGAAAACCATTTAGATCAAGCCATCAACATATTGCTAGAGGATTGCTAGATGTTGTACATATAGACATACGTGGCCCAGTGCAGAATTCTTTACTGAAGGATGCAAAGTACTTCATCACTTTTATTAATGAATTTTCCAGAAGAACAACGGTGTACTTCATTAAGAAGAAATCAGAAGCTTTCAATTGTTTCAAAATCTTCAAGGAGCGTGTAGAGAAAGAAACTGGCAAAACAATCAAAGCCCTACAATCCGACAACGGTGGAGAGTATATCTCTACAAAATTCAAGCAATACTGCCAGAGCCTAGGCATTGAACAACAGTTTATCACTCCCTATTCGGTTCAGTCTAATGGCTTAACTGAGAGGAAGAACCGTACCCTGGTTGAGTCAGCCAAATGCATGCTGGCACACACATCATTGCCTAAGAGCTTCTAGACTGAAGTTGTTTCCACTGCAGCTTACATCCAAAATAGATGTTCGACCAAGGCTCTCTCAGGTTAAACACCCCATGAGTTTTAAATAGGATCTAAGCCTACATTGAAGAACCTACGAGTGTACGGATGCATCGCCTATGCGTTAATCGCGAAGGAGACAATGAATAAATTTGACTTCCAAGGTCTCAAGACCATCATGATTGAATATACCTCCTCTTAAAATACTTACAATATGTATGACCCCGATACCCAACAAATTTTATTCAACAGGGATATAGTCTTTATCGAGGATCAGTTCAATGACTTCAAAGACAATGACAAAGTTCTATGCGAACCTTCGACGCCTGCCATCGACATGACAATTCGAGTCTCTGGCTCAAGCATGCCCATAGTAGATCAACTACTCGACAATGAGTCAGACAAAGACGTTGTTATTACTCAGCAACAACAAGTCCAAGTATTGGATTATCAACCGACGCCTCCTCCAAGAAGATCGAACTGACTGCACACAGCCCACGAGGTATATTCTTGAGTCTGTTTGCCTTTTAATGCAAGGACCGACTATTGTTGAAGAGGCACTTAGCCTACCAAACTCCGATCTCTAGAGAGAGACAATGGATAGAGAGTATTCCTCTCTGATCAAGAACCAGACCTGGTCATTAGTCGAACCTCCTGTTGGCAACAATCTTATCGATTGCAAATGGGTCTTCAAGATCAAGTACAATGCCAATGGAACTATTGATCAAATGAAGGCTCGACTAGTAGCACAAGGATTTGCTCAGATCCCCAACATCGACTACAATAAGACTTTCAGTCCAGTAGTCAAGCATTCATCGATCCGAGCTCTTCTATCATATGTTACAGCAGGCGACCTCGAAGTACATCAATTTGATGTACATATAGCTTATCTCAATGGAGTCATGGAAAAAGACATCTACATGCTACAACTTGAAGGATACGTTCTCAAAGGTATGAAACATCATGCTTGTAAACTCCATAAGGCAGTTTATGGCTTGAAACAGTCAACAAGAGTTTGGTTTCAAAGGATCAAGACATTCATCATCCAACACGGTTTCAAAACAAGCACTGCCGATTCCAATATTTATTTCAAGTCAGTACAGCATTCCTTCATTATCATCATCTTGTACGTCAACGATACATTGTTTTTCAGCAACAATATCGATCTGGTGAAGGATGCTAAGCAAATGTTTTCTTTCGAATTCAACATGATCGCTCTGGACGAACACTATTGTCTAGGTATTCAAATCCATAGAGACCGAGCGAGACGCCTAATTTACATCACTCAGCAAAAGTATCTTCACTATACCCTTCTAAGAGATAATTTGATCGATTGTAAATTAGCTCACTCACCGATGGATCTAGGCCTGCAATTGTCGAAAGAACGCTGTCCTCATACCAAGCAGGAATAGGAGCAGATGAGAGAGTATCCATATCAATTGATACTTGGATCTCTCATGTATGCAAATGGTCTACACAAGACCTAACATTGCTTTTGCAGTCAGCTCACTCAGCCAATTCATGGCTAATCCTGACATCACCCATTGGAGGGCTCTTATAAGAGTCATGAGATATATACGAGCTACAATAAACCAATGCATCTGCTATGGGAAATTTGACAACGACAATCTCCATCTGCTTAGTGGATATTCGGATGCAAGTTAATGATGGTAAGATCATAATTTTAGTTCTTTATGTTGATGATATCATATTGACAAGAAATGATGATGAAGGCATAAGAAATGTTAAAGTTGCATTGTCTAGTGAATTCAAGATGGCAGATCTAGGACTTCTTAAGTTTATAATTGGAATAGAAGTTTCTAGAGGTAGTGATTTCACTTATATAAGTCAATCAAAGTATGCTACTTCCATTCTTGAAAGGTTTGGCATGAAAGATTGTAAAGGGATTGACACCCCTATGGAGCAAGTTTCTAAAGTTTCTAATGATGGTGATGAAGCATCCTTTGAGGACATCACACTCTTTAGAAATCTTATAGGCTCCTTAATCTATTTGACAATCACTAGACTAGATTTGAGTTATAGTGTAAGCAAGTTGAGTCAACATATGCAAGCTCCTTTGATACATCATCAGAAAAGTACCAAAAGAGTACTTAGATATATCTCTTCCACTATATTTTTTGGCATTCTCTATCAAGGATCTAACTTCCACTTGAAGGCATACTCAGATTCGGATTTTGCAGGTGACAAGATGGATAGGAAATCCGTAAGTGCATTTGCTACTTTTATTTGTGGAGGAGTGATATCTTGGCTTTCCAAAAAGCAAGATACTATCTCACTTTCCTCTCTTCAACAACAAAAGAACTCCTATGGCTAAGAAGACTTTTGGTGGAACTACAAGTGCTAAAGGCCGAGGAGATCCCTTACATTTATTGTGACAATCAAGCATCTCAACAAATTGCTACAAATCCTGTCTTCCATGCTAGAACAAAGCATATTGAGATAGCTCATCACTTTGTGAGGGAAAAGGTGCAATCTAAGGAGGTACAACTTCATCATGTGCCATCATCCGAGTGCATAGCTGATATCTTAACTAAGCCATTGCCTAAAAATCCATTTTCAAGTTAAGATGTGCTCTTGGAATTGTAGATAGATGTACATTAGACTTACCAAGTTAGAAGTGAGGAGGAGTGTTGAAATTGTCACTGCCAACTTGATGTAATTGATTAATCATGAGATCTATGATCATGATAGGATCTTACATGTGTGGAGCCTATTTCCATGTGTGAAAGGATGTACAAAATGTACTTGTAAATAGTTAGATTCATTTTGGTTCAATCTACACAAGTAGAATCTAGGAAAAAGTCACTTTGACCAATTTTCATGTAATTAGCTTGCACTTCTATTTGAATGAGTAAATGCTCCCACTAGTCAAGTTGTTGTTTAGACGTGTGGATCAGGTTGTAGAGGATAAGATGTAGATATTCCACTAGATCCTATTTTGTAGGGAATATTCCTATTTTTGTGGAGACTAGCTTTTGGTTTCTAGCCGTTTGAGTCTCCTTCATCTCTCATCAATCTTTCTTCTTCTACGAGATTGACTAGTCTTTCGAATGTCATATCTGGTAAACTCAAGATGAGCATTCTCAGCGGCTGGTAAGATGAGGGTAATGATTTCATAAAGTACATTAGCTGCTGGAGTGCTGGGACTTGATGCTCATGTCCGGATGCAGAGAGCTGAGCAAAGATTGTTTTGATCTTCTCTGCATTTTGCTCTATAGTTGATTGTGGAGGTGCATGACCGACGCGGTTGTCCTCACTTCATACTTTTGTTTTAGTTTCTCCCACGCTTCATGGCTGCTTTGGCAATGTTAAATCTACGTGAGAATTTCTTCATTTATAGAGGATACGATGATCGCCATTGTCCGTTCATCCTTCCTTATCCACTATGCTCTCCTTGGATCTTCCTCTGGAGGCTTCGGCTCTGTGAGATGGTCACTGACCATATCTGCTTGCCTTTTAGGAGTGTTTTTATTTTAAACTTCCATATTTGATAATTTGCACCATCAAGATTGATCGTAATTCTTGCCTGAATTGTAGTAGCCCTATTGTATCTAATGTAAATGCTCTGATACCATGATGATAAAGTGTGCCTATGTGATGCGGAAAAGCAATACATAATGCATTAAACTATTGAATCTAGATAAGCCAAAACGAATCACAAACAATGGATCGGTCAATCAAACAATTATAGATGCAACGCAATGATCATAGATGGAAGAACAGAATGTCTTTCGTATTTTGTTTTCTCAGAGTAAGTTGGCAGTGCATTGTGACATGGCGGCCTGTTGCTCCTCTATATTTTCTTGTCTCTGTCTCTATATCTCTCTGTTCTATTGATTTTTGGTCTATACTTATGTCCTGCTAGATGGGATTAAAAGATAGATTAACCGATCATCACAAGAGAGAATTATATTAAGCTATAAGTAAACTACATCCTCTTGTAACATTCCTTACGACTGAGCATGACAGTTTGAAACTTCACGTCCGACAAGCTAAGGCCCAATAATTCGAGTCACTCGATGGCTCGCTTTTCCCAAAGTCCGTCTCAGCACTTCCATTGGAATTCGATAGTTCGGTGTCGATGTTGTGCCGATTCGTCGGCCGTTCGGGAAATGCTGGAGAAGGGTTGCATGAATTCACCTTTTCTAACACGAGATGCTTGCTGCATTTCAATTCTTACTCTAAATTCTGAGTCAAAAAGCATATTACCAGCATATTTGACAAAAATGTAGCCTAGAATCGTAAATCATGAAAAAATCGGCATGCATCATTAATGATCCCTAAAATGTAAGTACACTTGTTGGAAAATTCAGATCCACATAAGATTTCAGCTACACAAGAAAAAAAAAAAACACAAATTGGCTTTCTAGGACAATTCTCCATAAACCACCAAAAGATTTTGAGAGACATGGATCTTAGCAACATGCAAATTGAAACCGGGAGAATCCACCAACTTGCACTTTTGTTCTCCACCAGGATGAGAATACTAGTTGATCTCCACCAAAATTTTTGATGAAAAGCAACACCACTCCAAGTTTTCCAATATTCGTAAGCCTTGCTCTGATACCAATGTAAGGGAAAGCTTCTCAAGATCCTGCTTACAAGACAAACACACTATGGAGAAACCACCCAACCAAGTAGAAGCAACTAATCAATCTCTAGAAGCATCACCACCAAGCCAAAGATTAGGAAGCATGAGAGTAAAGTGAGAGCCTAACAATGAATCAACCAAATGATGCCAATAGTAGGGTGAGTGTGGCCTCCTTATATTGTTGCCTAAGCTAAATGCACTCTTGTTGCTACATGATCAACCCCAAGTGTTTCATGATTTGTTTCAGAATGAAAATACCTTTCTAGGGTTTCGGCTCAAAGTTAATGAAGTGGTCTAGCAACTAATCCAATATTCCTAAAGAAGTCGAAGCAAGAAGACACATTTTAATTGAGATTAATCAAGTAGAATATGAAACCTCTCCTAAATTGAGTTTGATTAGACAAAATTGGTGGAAGAAGTATATTCATCTCCTTTAGGCTATCAAGGCCAAATGACTACTTTGCTTCTTGGTTTGTGTGAGTGCGTAGTTGAAATTTGTAAGAAAATTGGGCGCTCATGAGAAAGTCGTGTCTGTGCTCGAGAAAATATTGGGATGTTGCCCCTTGGGCCTGTGAATAATTGTGTTGGGCACTGTGTAGCCTGCCCCGCTTGTTTAAAATTGGTATGGCCCTCCCATGTCCACATGTTGCACACTTCTTGTTAATCTTGTCCAAGAGCAAGTAAGCATGAATGGATGCCCCCCCCCCCCATAGGTCACTTTCCCGAGACGCAAGGAGACGACTCCGAACATGGGTAGCCTTACGGACCTTCAATCAACTTAACAAAAATTTAAATTTGTATCATAACATTGTTTGAAACTGACATTTAAATAAATATATGTGAATTTAAAGGTTTGATATTATTTATTTATATGTGTTTTCAAAGGATTAATACATATTTTATGACAAGGAGATACATAATGAGCATTTTGTATCCTCTCACTTAAGTGTGAAGGAAGTTCAAAATTTGAACTATAAAGGGTGTTTGTAGATTTTGAGATAGGTGTGGGAAGGTTATTTGACATCTAATTGCAAGGAGTGCTATGGATTTTGTGAAGGCCGTGAAAAATACCCATTAAGGCTTCTAGTGCGCAGCTGCAAGAAGGTGCAACGAACGGGTAGCACCCCGCTACTCGTCCGTTGCAACAAAAATTACTATGATATGACATGGGATGTGTGGTGCACGTAGTGCCCACAAGACATTGAGGGAGCCTTGGAGGGGTTCAAGAGTTCTACCAAACAAACTAGGACATGCAAGAGAAAAAAAAATTGCTACTTTGAAATAAGGCCAAATAATTGACCGTTGCATTGTGAAAGAATGCCAAAGAGGTGATTCTTTTAGGCTTAGGGCACAAGGGCCTCTGGGTGCCCAGCACCATGTGGCCAATTATTGACCGTTGCAGCTGCAGGCCTGTGCCTCTCTGTGGAAGGCGCGCTGTCTGTTTCAAACAACGTGGGCACCATAACCTCACCCCAATCCTCTCTATCTATAATTATCCTAGGGTTAACCTAAAACAGCCTGGCTTAGACTTTCATCAAATTCTGACCTTCCGATTTTAAATCCAACGGTTCAAATATGACTGTGGTTAAAGTTCACTAACCTCTCTTCGCTGCTCTGCCTACTGAAATAGCCCGATCTCGCCACAGCTTCATCACAGTGTTGGTTTCTTCTTCTGCTTGTTGCTGCTGCTCGAGCCTCTCTGTGCTCGATCCATCTTCTTCCTGTCTATCCTGCATTCTGTCTTCGTAGATAGATCTGCTGCTTTCTGGGTTGCATTGCGGATTTTCGCATCGATCTGCCGTGTAGTGTGGGAGTCTGTTGTTTGCATCCGGTTTTCTTTTGGATCAGCATTTCGCAGGCTTTGAAGATGAGGGAAATCCTGCACATCCAGGGAGGGCAGTGCGGCAACCAGATCGGTGCCAAGTTCTGGGAAGTCGTCTGTGATGAGCACGGCATTGATCCAACCGGGACGTATCATGGCACCTCTGATCTCCAGCTCGAGCGTGTCAATGTTTATTACAATGAAGCAAGCGGTGGGAGGTATGTTCCCAGAGCGGTGCTTATGGATCTGGAGCCCGGAACTATGGACAGTGTGCGGTCTGGTCCTTATGGTCAAATCTTCCGACCTGATAACTTTGTGTTTGGGCAGTCTGGTGCCGGGAATAACTGGGCCAAAGGACATTACACTGAGGGAGCGGAGTTGATCGACTCCGTGCTTGATGTAGTGCGCAAAGAAGCAGAGAGCTGTGATTGTTTGCAGGGTATGTGTGAATCCAACCAGATTTTCTGATTTGTTGTAGATCTGTGAAATGCTCCAATCCGGTGTTATTATGAGGTCGAGCATGGTCTTCCAATCTCTTTTTGTTATCAGGATTCAGATAGAATGTATGATATGTTTGAATCCTGTCTTTGATCAGGTTTGAAGCCATATATTTATATTAAAGTATTCTGTATTGCACAGCAAAGATCCTTAAAGCTCATCAGTCTCTTATTGTGCATACAGGATTTCAAGTATGCCATTCCCTTGGCGGGGGAACGGGTTCTGGGATGGGAACGCTCTTGATCTCAAAGATCCGAGAAGAATATCCAGATCGCATGATGTTAACATTCTCGGTGTTCCCTTCACCAAAGGTTTCAGATACAGTTGTTGAGCCTTACAATGCCACCCTCTCTGTCCATCAGTTGGTCGAGAACGCTGATGAGTGCATGGTGTTGGACAATGAAGCTTTATATGATATTTGCTTCAGGACGTTGAAGCTGGTTACCCCAAGCTGTAAGTCTTCTTCCGCCAAAGATCTTGCTGTATCACTTGTCTGCTTTACTCACTGCTCTATCTTTTATTTTGAAAGGAATACAAAGTCGTTTGTGACTGAAGCGCTGGCTCTTTTTGGTTTCTGCAGTTGGAGATCTTAATCACCTGATTTCGGCCACAATGAGTGGGATAACATGCTGTTTGAGGTTTCCGGGTCAGCTGAACTCCGACCTTCGGAAGCTTGCTGTTAACTTGATCCCTTTTCCGCGGTTGCACTTTTTCATGGTTGGATTCGCACCATTAACATCAAGAGGATCTCAGCAGTATCGTGCTTTGTCTGTTCCTGAACTGACACAGCAAATGTGGGATTCCAAGAACATGATGTGCGCTGCTGATCCTAGACATGGTAGATATCTGACTGCGTCTGCAATGTTCAGGGGTAAAATGAGTACAAAGGAGGTCGATGAGCAGCTCATAAATGTTCAAAACAAGAATTCTTCATATTTTGTTGAATGGATTCCTAACAATGTTAAATCTAGTGTTTGTGACATTGCTCCCACTGGCTTGAAGATGTCTTCAACCTTCATCGGAAACTCGACATCTATTCAGGAAATGTTCAGAAGAGTCAGTGAACAGTTCACTGCAATGTTTCGAAGAAAGGCCTTTCTTCATTGGTACACTGGAGAAGGTATGGATGAAATGGAATTCACGGAGGCCGAAAGCAATATGAACGATCTCGTTTCAGAGTATCAACAGTATCAAGATGCAAGTGCCGAGGAGGAAGGAGAGTATGACGATGAAACTGAGGAAGCTTGAGTCTCAATCCATTTAGTATATATTATGATGGAGTGCATGCTAAGGAAACAGAATTTTCTGTCTCCTTGCAGTTCTTTTTTCTATTATGTTCATCCTATGATGTCAAGGCGTATTAACGCAAATACATGTTGCTCAATGAACATTTTTTTACCTTAATTCGTATGATAGTTTGTTCGAAAATCTTGATGTTCATCCTATGATATGAAGGCGTTTATTCGCAAAATATGTCGGTCAATGAACCTTTGTTCCTTTCCCTAATTCATTATATTTTGTGCGAAACAGCTGAGTTTCTATGGCTCTTATTCTTACTTGTTATCTGCTCAAGAAGTTGTCCTTTCAGAGAATGAAACAGAATATGGCATATTGACTGATCACGTGTATTCGCAATTTTGTAACAGACATTTTGGTCTGAGATGAAATGAAGTTCTTGCAAATAATGTGAAATGAGCTCTTTGCAGATGCGCTTCCTTAGAATGTTTATGAAGCAGCCTCACTTCATTCCCTTGCGGAATCAAAGAATACTATAAAACCTGGATTCTCTTTAGGAGGGAAGAATAATAAACGGGAGTACTTGATATTCTCTTTAAATTAAATGACGTAGCCTAGTGTTTTGATAAGAATCAGAATACTGGTCGAGAGGAATTATCATGTGATGGCGGGCCAGGCCTCTTCTTAAAGTTGAAACTAAGACTGATGATAGCAACATGGCCAAACATTATTCAGTGAAAACATTCTAGACTCCAAGTTTATCATATCATATATACTAATTCAATAACGCGAACAGCGTTTTTTGGGTAAATGTAGTTTCTGACTTCAAATAAATTTCGGTGTCACTTTCGGCGGATTTCTGTATAGATAGCCCTTGAAACAATTATGAGGCATGGTCTAAATTATCATTTTATGCTTGCAGTTACAAATCTTGAAGTGCATAAAAAGCATAGTCAAAATTATGACTGCCGGAGTAGCACTCACTGATTATTTTGGGCCACCTATAAATTTCAACTACTCAGTTACACGCTTTTGCAGTCTTTTTATGCTTGTCAAAGTATTTTTTTGGGCCATTGAAGACTAGCATCGTGAAATCCCATTTCAGACTAGTTTGGGGTAAATGTTCATTCATGTATGGGTTGGATTGTGGTTGAGTTTGTCGGAAATTTATGGGTGGGTGGACCGTTGTAAAGAGTTTGATCACTCAGAAAAAGCGCACTGAATATCCATTTTCCCAATATGTGAATAACACCATTAGGTGATTTGAGATGGGAAGATCACTTGAGATGGTTTTCATTGGGCCGAACATGGAACGGCCATTCTATGAGTATTCTATAATGAATGATTTTGCTATGATCTGAATGGGTGTAAAAGGCTTATATAACCCATACTTCTTTCTATATATTAAGAATAGAAGGGGGAAAACAGAATGGATCTCTCACATGGAGAGAGGCTTGAGCGTCCTGGACTCCTGCGCACTCTGTTTCTTTGCATATTGCAGACTCTTCTCATTGATTGCTCTACAGCATGAGTACCCAATGGGGGAGGTCCTTCGCTGCTACCGGAACTACCATGTGGGGGCATGTGTTAGGTGCAAAGGTGCATGTGAGAAAAGCTCATAGAGCATGTGAAACTCTTAACCAATAAAAAGGTTCGGAAATATTAAAAAGTTGGAGAGAATACCCCACGTGAAAACCACCTATAATATAAGACACTGAAGTTAGCATGGAAAATGGACTAGATAGACTAACTAAGTACATTAAAAAAATGTAGTTAGCCCAGCCCACAATAGAAACATTGAATAATGCAAATAAAAACATTGAAAATTGCAATCAAGTGTCCACCATTGGCCCTACCTAGTAAAGAACAATGGGTAAGGCATGTGCACCACCTACATTGTACACATTTAGTTATCTCTTTAGTAAGTCATAGATAATGTACTATGGAAGGGGTTGGTGCACAATTCATTCTGCTCGGTAAGGATTTTCAAAATTTTTTAGGCGAGACTTGGAGAGCCTAATTTTTTTTGGAAAGCCGAACCAGGCAGAATGGCCTGTGCCTGGCACCTTCCATTGGGTAATGGATACTTAGACATTTTCCACATGTACATTGAGCATAATGAGTACTTTGACTTTTTTTGACCAGTTAGAAATTGCAAAAGACTAATGGTACTTTTTTTACCACTTTGCGTAATGAATACTTTCACGTTTTCCACATGTACATTATGAAGCATAATGAGCACTTGGACTTTTTTTTGACGTTAGAAATTGCCATGTGGTAGCCTAACACCACAAGCTGGAATGTGCACGACAAACTCTTTGAGATGCATATTCTGTTAATGTGTTCAAAAACCAGGCAAAATAGTCACAAAGTATCAATTACGTAATTTTAGGTGTTGCCTCACCTACTGTTAGTTATGTAATTGGTTTAGCAGCTAATAACTTCAGTTGGCATTGACTAACCAATGTATTTTGCATCTTTCACTAACCAAGTTGGAAAAGGGCATGGCTAACGAGCTCAAAGTCTCGTTCATTGCCAACGTGGGCATCAACATCCTCATTCATAAATGCTACACAAGTGCACTCAGGTGCCAGGCTTCACCATGCCTCCTGCAGCCATCATCTCACCTTGCTCCACCATCACACCTCTTGGATCACAAGAACACATTTGGCCTAGCATTGAAACAAAAAATTGTTGTTTTTCACTGTATGCCATCAATTGGTAGCAACAATGTGGAGTGGCAGCAGTAGAGCTTCTCTCTTCGTTGGCTACTGACTTTTAGACAACACCAACCATAGGGGCGCGAGCGTGGCCTTCTGCTCTTGTATTTCCAATTTCCAAAACTTAAAAAAAAAACAACATGACCTGAGTTTTCAGTTCATAGCAAGAATAAACGAGTCTTCATGGGGCTTGGGTTTGGTTATTCTAACTGGAGATCCCCCCGGGGGGAACAATACATTAGTTAGTGCTAATAGATTCAGTTAACCAACCATTAACTTAATTGAGGTAATTGTAGGTGGGGCATAGGCCTAAATTGAGTAGGAACCAGCATCATTTTTTTTCTGTTGAGGCTCCAACAGCTCTGACTAGTAGCTAAAAAAGGATAAGATCACCTCCAAGAGCTTTGACGAGTAGCGTAACAGCTTGCAATTGTGTAAGGTACTATTACTATTTTTATAAAGTCGCAGAAGCACCTTACAATGTGTACTGGTTCTATGCAACCCACAGATTCCAAATATAATTTCATTCTATCACTTCACTCCTCCTTTTAAAGAAATTATCAATTTCAATAAAAGTTAGCTGGAAAGATGATGTATATGAAAATATCCAAATCCATGAAAAAAACACTAAGTAATAAGTGCATTCCACAAAAGGATTAACTCTATTACAAACAAGACTTTTGAAGAAATCTAACGAGGGCCAAGACTCTGTTTCGCTTTTTATGATGAACCTAGAGGCTATACCCCATGAACCACTGCAAGGAGTCTGTAGTGAGAAAGAGATAGAAGTTCTTCAGGTGTTCACCCTGGAAGAAGGTCGAGAGTACGAGGACGAGGATTTCTTCCGATATGTAGATCCTGTGTAGTAGCGGATATGTTTGGTTCTTTTTCTAATCTTTTCTAGTCTGGATGAATACAAGCATCATAGATGTCTTGGTTTCTCCTACCACACTCATTAGGTGCAGCGGGGCTGAAACATCTCCCTGCGATACGTCAGGTATGGGCATCAGTACCCACAATCTCGACAAAGTGGTTCGAAGTTGCCTTGTGGCTTGCTAGGGCACTCGACAATTCGATGATTCTCTCCACATCCATCACATTTAATGGAAGCTCTAAATCTGGTACAACGAGGCTGGTTCACGTAGATTGGTATCAAATCTCCATTCGCTCCATCTATAAAATGCACTGGGACATAGTCTGGTGCTTCTTCCTCAAGATAGTAGGGTTCTTCGGTCACTTTGACCGTATTCAATTGCTTGGCTGTTGGTTGAGGATTTCTCACTACTATTCCTCGAGTTCTGGGGGGAATGGGTGGCAGTGCCAATCTAGGCGGTGGTTGTGGTAATGCACCATGTCATTGTTCCAACGGGGCAAGATTTGGTTCTAGGCATGCGGCTTGGTTCCGTAGGTTGTATCGACACACAGTCAGTCGTATCATGATTGCTCATATTACAGATATGACAATATCGTGTGGGTCGCTCTAACCTTTGTTGCAATTGCGGGCACTCGTTTCTTGTGTGGTTGCTAGTGCAGTGTGGACACCAAGTGGACTCTCTCCTAGGATAGGCATGGGTGGGTCCTGATTGCAAGCCTTTCAGCTTTTGGTCAACAACCGTGGTAAGGTCTGTGGAGAGCTTTCTAAATTGCTCATTGCTCTGGGTGTGCAACTTCTCTATGGCAGATATGATTGTGTTTGTGCTATCGGGCGTAGAGGTGGAAGCATCATCATGAAGCTTATCCTTACGTTTGGATCTTTGTTCCTTTTGGCGTCTTCTCTCATGGTCTGAGATATCAGAGTCCGAGCTAGTGCTTTCATTATCGTCGACTCTCTTGATGGCATTTGCGCAAGCCGCTTGAAAAGAGACGTACTTGTCTTCCTCTCTTCATTTGTTGTTTGATTCCCTTGGGCAGTCCTACCATGAACCATGTCAGGATGCTATGGTCTGGGACACTCTCAGGGTCACATCCTCCATGCAATTTCTTGATCCGTTCTACATAGTGGCACAATGACTCGTTCTTCTTGTCCATGCAGATACGTCCTAACTGTAGGAAGGGATCCAAAAGAAAACGCGCGGTCTTGAAATGGGTGATAAACTTGGCTTGTAAGATATTTAAATCGTCGTGTTCATTCTGCTCCGTTTGGAATATCAATCCTTTGCAATATCTGTTAGGCACAGATTGAAGTATCTTAACAGCTCTTGCGGGCTGTCGTCTCCATAGGCTTTACATGTGTTGGTGTAAATTTGCAAGAATTGTCATGGATCTCTCTTTCCATGAAACCTTGGAAGGTGGATTTTAGGGAAGTTCCTGATGGCATGAGGTACGAAAGGCCTAGGATTGTCCATTGGTGGTGGATCTATGTCAATGTCTTTGTGATGTAATTTGATCGGTACGTTGATGAATTCCTCAAGATCAGGAGGATCTAGGGTTGATAATCTCCTACCAGATTTGAGATGCATACACTGAAATGGAAGATGTAACTATTTTGAGTCTTTTTCAATTTTCTTTATCTCAGAGATTTTTGTAGATCTTTTCCGTTATATCGGGATCAAACAAAAGTTTAGGTGGAAAGAAAATAAGTGTTTGCAAAAACTAACGTCAATCGAGGAAGATCAGAAAAGACTGATGGATTCTGATGGTCAGTCACTCAGATCTATCCCAATTTTTTTTGGAATTTCTCTGATGGCGAGTAATAGACAGTGGTGAGTAATAGATGAGTCATGCTTATTATTCATCGGGCTGTCTATGTACTATAAATAATGATCAAAATGCACGGTGAAAATGGCGAGTAAAGATAGGTTGTTGGCGAGTAATAAATCAAAATGTCATATCATTACTCGTCGGTCTGGCATAAGGTAGATTAAGTCCTATACTTGTTACTATACTGATGGCGAGTAATATTATTAGAAAAAGTATGAAAAATTGAAGTCAGTGAGTAACAAAAAAAAGATGGAAAAATAAAAAATGACGAGAAATTTAAACTGCCGAGTTATAGACGAGTAATAACTTATTACTCACCTAGCTGCAAGATGCTACATCTGAGGTCTTTGAACACACTATATTGATGGCGAGTAATAAGACTCACAAAAAATGAGAGAAGATCGACTTGGCGAGTAATAGAATCTGGCGAGTAATAGCCTTATTACTCACCGAGTTGTCTCATGAGAGATATGACTGAACAAAGACTTCTGTAAAGAGGCGAGTAAAAATACCGAGAAAATCTCAAGATTTTACTATCAACGAGTAATAATCATAGTGGGCGAGTATTTGACATTACTCGCCGAGCTGACTGATGATGTATCAATGTTTGGCATCAATGTCTGCTTTGCTCTCTAGAAAATAAAAATAATAGAAAGTCAAAAAATCCTCTAGGGCGAGTAATAAACCTGTCAAAAAGAGAGAAAATAGCAGAAAATTACAAACAAAAATCCATTCCTAAGACTGTTTAGCACCATCTCCCGGCAACGGCGCCAAAATAAATGTTGGACCCTTTCTGTGCCTCCCTAATCGGTCGGATCTGGAGGACAAAGAAGGGGTTTTGTAGTTGTGTAGTATCGGGTTTCAATCCAATGGGGAGAGGGTAGACAAGGAAATGGAAATGGCGATCTAAGCCTACTAAGGTTGTTAAGCTTAGTGTGAGATCTAGAAGTGGAATGGCTTAGATCTTGGGATGAGTTTCATCTTTCTTTCTTCTCTTTTTGGTGTTTTCTTGTTTTGTTTTGATCCTTTCTTGGATCTTCTCAAGG